>ML661888.1:1868230-1917841 GCA_007570785.1 Antilocapra americana | reverse complement strand
GTAACGAGAACCCAACATGGGAGACAACAAAAGGAACGCAGATGTATAGAATAGACTCGTGGACTTTGTGGATGAGGGTAAGGGTGGGATGTTATGGGAGAAGGGCATTGAAGCATGTTAATTTTCATATGTCTAGTCAATCGCCAGCCCAGGACTGATGCTCGGGGCTGGTGCAGCGAGATTTCCCGGGGTGGGGGGAGGGAAGAGGGAGGGAGATTCCGGAGGGGAAGCATATGTAAACCCATGGTGATATCATGACAATGTATGGCAAAAACAATTAAAAAAATAATAAATAAAAATTAAAAAAAAAATACCACTAATTAACCTACTGGTCATATTCAAACTCTGCCAACTGGTCCACTAATGTCACATTTTTCCTGGACCAGGATGCAACCATCCAGGATCAAATAATGTATTTAGTTACGTCTTCTTTGTTGTTTAATGTGAAGTTTTTCCCTGGATTGTATAAGTCATGACTCATCCAACTATAAGGGGAAAAATACCCAAATCAAAAATAGCTTAAGCAAAAATAGAAGAGACATTTGTTTTTATAA
Organism: Antilocapra americana; assembly: GCA_007570785.1. Classification (NCBI taxonomy): domain Eukaryota; kingdom Metazoa; phylum Chordata; class Mammalia; order Artiodactyla; family Antilocapridae; genus Antilocapra; species Antilocapra americana. The sequence goes on along the minus strand of ML661888.1, from coordinate 1,917,287 downwards.
CTGAAAAAATCTAGGAATGAATCTCAGCTGGATCCCGGGGTTCAAACTTTTCTTTAAAACTGTATCTCTGCATGTCTCAGCCCTACTCTCTCCAGTGTTGGCTTTCTTCTGATGTTGGCTGTAGTCAGATGGGGGCAAAGGAGGCCCCAGGTAGACTCAGGCTCCTATAATTCTTTGTACCCACAATCTCAAATTGATGCTCTTGTGTCCGTCTCCTTATCCACCCCTAGGTCCAGTGGTATGGACTATTCTGATTGGCAAGGACCAAGGGCTAGCTTGGAGTGAGGGGATGAGAATGGATAAGGATGGAAACATGGTAGTTTCTCCAAAGATATCTGCAGCAAGCGACCAAACACACATACACACAATACATTCCACTACAGCTACATAATCATTTGAGTCCCTGTAATTTTCAGCAATAGCAGTAGTATTAAGTAGTAGTATTAAGGTAAAGTGCCTTCAGAGTAGTTGTTGCTGACATATAGGGATGTTTATTAAAGACTGCTATTCATCAGAGAGAGTTAACCACATAATAACAGAAGCAGCATTATCTTTATATATTTGAAAGGTAAAAGGATCCAAACACACCTGATTCTGGTCTGGACTCAGACTTAGGAGCTATACGACCTTGGGCAAACTCCGGTCCTAATTTCTCTATGCCTTAATCTTCTCATCTTACAATGGAGATGATAATACCAACCTGATGGGGTCCATTTTGAGGATAAATGGGACAGTTCATGCAAAGTGCTTAGCACAGTGTGGAATGAATGGGAATTACACGTAGAGGCTAGCTATTGTCATCTCCATCGTCACTACAACCATTTGAGGCAGTGCAGGATGGATGTCCCATAGCAGTAAAACTCTTTGAGTCCTAGAATTAGGAAAGTGAGCCGTGGCTGTGCAGCGTGTGTCCCAGAGGCATCCGCAGAGGACACGGGACGGGGCTGAGTCTGTAAGGGCGGGCACACAGGCAGAGGCAGGCACGTAGCGCTCTTCTCAGAGCAGCAGCCCAGAAACTCATGCCCGAGTCTCTGAAGCCAAGTTTCTCAGTAGGGCTTAGGAGGCAAGAGAGGGTGTGGGTCATTTTTCTCAAAGCATCATATTTGAGTGGCAACCTGATTTTTTTTAACATTAATAAAAAGAGCCCAGCAAAACTGAATCCGAGGAGCTAGGCATGGCCCTCGTGCTATGCCTGCAAAGAGCTCTCGGCACTGATGGTGGCTGACGGTGATGAGGGCTCTGGGGTGTTTGGGGGGTGCCCGAGCAGACCGTCTGGAGGCCTCAGTACAGCTTCCAAACGCCTGTCTGTCCAGGGGGGGTGGGGGCCTCGGAACAGCTGCTGCGCTGCTTTGTAAACAAGTAGGGGGACACACTTCCTTCACCTGGAATCCTGCAGCTGAAAAATCTGTTCACCTCTCCAAGGATTTGGCTGGAAACGCTTCAAAGCTTTCCGCTCGTCCCCGAAAGCTGGGGCTCAGTATGAAGCGATGTGCTTCCTCTCTGAGAACAGTGCTCTCCTTGGGTGAAAAGAGCAGTATTTTCCAGCTTGACAGTAAATAACTCTGCAACTTGGGCATGAGCGTGGGACCAGATTACCTCAGCGGTCCATGCAGTTCAGCTCATGGGTAAAGTACACGCAGAGAAAATGTTCCCAGCCAGAGGTGGGGGCCAGCCTTGCACAGGAGAGAGGCACATGGGAAGACATTTCCAGGGCATGGTGTGATGACTGGATCCTTTCCAGAGACTGCTGCCAAGGTGGGCCTCTGGGCAGCTGTATCATCCCCCTCTCTACCCCTCCTCAGCCCTGGCCTCACACGTGTGTGTGTGTGTGTGTGAGTGTGCGCGAGCACCAGCCAAAAACATTCATTAGCATGCTTTTATGTATCAGAGCTTAAAAGCCATCAAGGGCAGCTGTTGTCTGGAAGCCAGGGAACAAATTCAAGTCACGGCTCTGCCATGTGGCCATATGACCTCCGCCAGGTTGTCTCACCCCCCTCTGAGCTTCAATTTCTTCATTTGTAAATGAAGATGATAATATTTGAACCAATTAACTCAGGGTTTTGATGAAGAGCCAAATTAAAATGAGATGATGATGGGAAAGTCTCCGCAGACCCCATAAAGTCCTGCTTCTCAAGGTATGGACCACAACCTAAGCAGCGCTGACTTTACCTGGGACCTCATCAGAGATGCAGGCTCATGGAGTCTACCTCGGGTGTACTGAATCAGAATCTGCTTGTTCACACCAGCAAGGTAGCAGATGTGCACGTTCAAGTTTGAGAAACACTGCGCTAAAGCACAATAAATATTGGATTGACAGACAAGTTGCAAGGTCGAATAAAGCCCACCCTCCACTTGGCTACCAAAATTTCAGCCACATAACTAACTTTCTAAGTCAGCCCTGCTTCCTCAGTTCAGCTCAGTTGCTCAGTCATGTCTGACTCTTTGCGACCCCATGGACAGCAACACACCAGGCTTCCCTGTCCATCACCAACTCCTGGAGTTTACTCAAACTCATGTCCATTGAGTCAGTAATGTCATCCAACCATCTCATCCTCTGTTGTCCCCTTCTCCTCCCACCTTCAATCTTTCACAGCAGCAGGGTCTTTTCCAATGAGTCATTTCTTCACATCAGGTGGCCTAACTATTGGAGTTTCAGCTTCAGCATCAGGCCTTCCAATGAATATTCAGTGCTGATTTCCTTTCAATGGATGGTTGGATCTCCTGGCAATCCAAGGGACTCTCAAGAGTCTTCTCCAACACCACAATTCAAACGCATCAGTTCTTCAGTGCTCAGCCTTCTTTATAGTCCAACTGTCACATCCATACATGACTACTGGAAAAACCATAGCTTTCCTCAGGAGGCCAGCAAAGCTCAGACAGCAGCATCATTGTCATTTGTCAATTCTCAGACATCTGCCCCATTGTGACTTCTTCTTTGTCTTTGGACATGGGTTATCTTTTTTTGGTGGGTTCCAGCGCCATCCTGCCATTGGTTGTTTAACAGCTAGCTGTTGGGCAGCTAGTGCTCTCACAGGAGGAGATGAGCACAGGTCCTTCTACTCTGCCATCTTGAACAGGAAGCCTCTCAGAGACATCCAGTGAAATGTGAACAAGCCTAACCTCATAGCAGCATGATAAATAGCATTCTGATACAAGACTTTTGTATATCTTATATAGTTAAAAAAAAAAAAAAAAAACTTACCCTGGCTTGAAATACCCCACAGGACAGTTTGGCCTTCCATCACTAAGGGCATCCACTCCCCACCACTTGCTCCATCCCCTGCTGCCACCTGGCCTCCCTGCTCATCCGCAAACATGCCATGCAGCTCCTGAAGGACAGCCCTACACTGCTATTCCCTCTGCTTGGAATGTTCTTCCCCTCCAGAGCCATGGAACTCAGCCCTTTTCTCCTTGAAGTCCTTACTCAAATATTACCTTCTCAATGAAACGCTCTCTCCAGCCCTTCAATTTAAATTTTCAACACCTGCTTTCACTTGCATTTACTTTTCTCCATAGCTTTTATAGGGTTTCCCTTATAGCTCAGTCGGTAAAGAATCTGCCTGCAGTGCAGGAGACCCGGGTTCTGATCCCTAGGTTGGGAATACCCCCTGGAAAAAGAAATGGCAACCCACTCCAGTATCCTTGCTTGGAAAATCTCATGAACAGAGGAGCCTGGTGGGCTGCAGTCTATGCAGTTGCAAAGAGTCGGGCACAACTGAGCAATTAACACTTATAGCGTTCATGGCTTTCTAACACACTATATACTTTACTTATTTATTTTGCTTAGTTACCTTACCCATTTCTGCCCCCAAGTAGAATATAAGTTCATTAAAGCAGGGATTTTTGTCCATATTTTCATGGCAATATTCCCAGCTCCTGGAACAGTCCTAGGACACAGTTGCTTGACATTTACTGAATGAATGGATGGATGTAAAGGTGAATGGGTTTGGACATGGGATCCATAGTCAGAAAGACATGGGCTTGAATGTCAGCTCTGTCAGCTTTAATGTCAGCTCTGTCAACTTTAGCTGTATGACTCTGCAAAGAGTCTATGTTAAGTCTTGATACAGTGCCTGGCACATAGGAAATGTCTCTGTTTGTTTTAGCTATTATTATTAAAGCATTAATACTATTATCATTGAATTTGAGCCTCATGCTGCCAAGAGGATCATTGAAAATTACAATTTCTTTTAACAAATAGTCAAACTTTCCAAGAATAGGCTACATCAACCAAGGCAGGACTAAGGACTGTGACTCACTTCTCAACAGTCAATTCTTTTTGCATTAGCAAGAAAGAAACACAAAAATTAAAATTTGCATTGATGAATATAACCCACATGAAGAATAAGGCTCCCTGTCTTCTTTTAAGGGGCAGACCAGGAAATACTGGTTTCTATTATATTTTCAAATAAAATATAGCATCTGACACAAGTGAAAACCCAGGTTGAGTATCAAGGACTTATGCTCATCCTCAGTCACTTCAGTCATGTCCGACCCTTTGCAATCCAAGGACAATAGCCCATCAGGCTCCTCAATCCATGGGATTTTCTAGGCAAGAATACTAGAGTGGTGGGATATTTCCCACCCAAGAATCAAACCAGCGTCTCCTGAATTACAGGTGAACTCTTTATCACTGAGCCACCAGGGAAGTTGATATCAAGGACTTAGTGTCATTTGAGGAGACCACACTCCCAACTGATGAGTCACTTAGACGTTCAGGGAAAGGAACTGGAAACGTTTTCCTACATGCTCAGACCCCTTGCAAATGTTTATAAAATCAGCGGTGCATGTCTCATCATAGTTGTTCCAAGTATTTTTCTTAGAGATAAGAACTAGATTTAAACAAACTATATTTAATTCCCCTGCCTATTCCTCTTGACTTTGAACAACACATTTCTTTACCTATAGTAAATTCCCTACTTATGTGGGTAAATCACCTCACCTCATGGAACCTCAATTCTGTTTTCCCTAAAATGACACATGGAATCAATAGCATCCAAGGCTCCTTCTGGCTGTAAGCTCAGAGACTCAGGCACTTACAGCACCTCCTTCTTCCACACTGCTCACCTCAGCTCTTTCCAATTCACTACTAAGTTCTACTCAAGTGACTTTAAAATATAGCTTAAATCTGCCCACCGCTCTGTTGACTGCCCTGAAGTTTACACATCTAGACTGACTTAAGAGCTTCCTAACTGGCCCTTCACTCTCATACCTCTCTAATCTATGCTGCTTAAAAGCAACAGAAGGCTCCTTTAAAATAAAAATTTGATTCTGCCTATTCTTCTGCTTAAAATCCTTCAGTGGCTTTCCCTTGCACTTAAAATAATATCTCAAACCATTTGTTGTTTTCCAGTCATGTCCAGTTCTTTGCAACTCCATGGACTACAGCATGCCAGGCTTTCCTGTCCTTCACTTCTCCCAGAGTTTGCTCAAACTCATGTCCATTAAGTCAGTGCTGCCTAATCCAACCATCTCATCCTCTCTCTCCTCCTGCTTTCAATTTTTCCCAGCATCGGGGTCTTTTCCAACGAGTCAGCTTTTTGCATCAAGTGGCCAAAGCTTTGGAGCTTCAGCTTCAGCCTCAGTCCTTCCAGTAAGTATTCAGGGTTGATTTCCCTTACTATGAACAGTAAGATGATGTCCTTTCTGGCAGGGGCCCTTCCTGCCTCTTCCTCTGCCTCCTTCTGAGACACTCCCCTCCTCTCACTACCATCAGTCCATGCTCTGCTTTGCAGGTTCTCAGCTGCATTCCAGTCATTTACACGTGTTGAGTCATCTACATGACACTCAGCCTAACTCCTGCTCTTCATCTCGCAGCAAAGTTCTCTTTATTAAAGGGATCTTTTTGAATCCCTCTCAATTCTTTGCTTCATAACACATATCATAATCTGAAAGTATGCATCATTGTATGTATTTCTTCACTTAATGTCTGTATCTTGCTCTAAGTTCCTCAAGGAAAAGGACTATTTAAATTGTCCATTATTACATACTTGGGCTTCCCTGGTAGCTCATATGGTAAAGAATCTGCCTGCAATGCCGGAGACCTTGGTTTGACCCCTGGGTCAGGAAAATCCCTTGGAGAAGGGACTGTCAACCCACTCCAGTATTCTTGCCTGGAGAATCCCATGGGCAGAGGAGCCTGCCAGGCTACAGCCCATGGGGTCACCTAGAGTTGGACACGACTGAGCGACTAACACATTACATACTCAGCACCTAGCAGACCTCCTGGCATACAGCTGGCAACCAACAAATATTTTTAGAACAAATGAATGGATGAATGAAGTATTATCAACTCCATCTCTGATGGGAAAGATAAGAATATGTTTTCTCCTATCTTATAAAGTTACTTAAAAATAATATACACAAAGCAAATTGAATTCATAAAGAACTAATTCTTAAAATACAAGGCATTATGGTTTGCCATTATATTCCTAACATAATTATCCAAGATTAACTCATTACTAGGGCTTACTAGAGAAAATATTCTAAAGTTCTGCTTAAAGTTTTATAAAATAATAGATTTATGGGCCAAATTTAAAACTTAGTATCAAAAGATATAGATTCATGCTCTAATTACTCAAATACTATTATAAGGATTATTGAACCTGTGACTTCAACCAGATCATTTAGTAAATATGTGCTTAATATCCTTATACAGAGTGAAGTAAGCCAGAAGGAAAAACAACAATACAGTATACTAATGCATATATATGGAATTTGGAAAGATGTTAATGATAACCCTGTATGCAAAGACAGCAAAAAAGATGCAGATATATAGAACAGTCTTTTGGAATCTATGGGAGAGGACGAGGGTGGGGTGATATGGGAGAACAGCATTGAAACATGTAAATTATCATATGTGAAATGAATCAGCAATCCAGGTTTGATGCTTGATACAGGGTGCTCAAGGCTGGTGCACCGGGATGACCCAGAGGGATGGAATCGGGAGGGAGGTGGGAGGGGGGTTTCTGGAAGGGGAACACATGTATACCCATGGTGGAGTCATGTCAATGTATGGCAAAACCAACACAATAATGTAAAGAAAAATGTCTTTCCTGAATTTGTTACAATAAAAAAAAATCCTTCTTGTACAACTTGATAAATAGTGATTGAAGTGCCTAATTCCTGTTTCACTGGGGTTAATAGCCAATAGAAAAGAGTAGGCTGGGCTATCTGAAATAAATATATCAAACAGGAAAATTTCAATTGCAGTAACTTTAAAATCTGTTATAAAAGAGGAGTGCATTATCATTATTTTAAGAAAGTGTTGTTGTGTTGTGTGTTAGTCACTCAGTCATGTCCGACTCTTTACAACCCCATGGATTGTAGCCCACCAGGCTCCTCTGTCCATGGAATTCTCCAGGCAAGAATACTGGAGTGGTGGCCTTTCCCTTCTCCAGGGGATCTTCCCGACCCAGAAATGAAACCTGAATCTCCTGTATTACAGGTGGATTCTTTACCACTGAGTCACCAGGGAAGTGACCTACTATTCATTTTGCATAGATTTTTACCTTTTTTATTCTCCTTTGGTTAAGTTTTCTGAATTTCTGAGGCAATGCTAGGCAATGAATAAGTTACAATACTGTTCTTATATCAGCTTGGGAATGTGGTATGACAAACAGAAGGAAAGAAAACCCATCTAAGTCTTGGTGACTGAAGACGGTGAGGAAACAGTAGGAATCCACTTGGAAGTAAACTCAGCTAGGCATAAGGATACAGCCATAGTGTATGGAATGGCAATGAGGAAAAATGGGAAGGCATCTTTCTATACCTTCTAGCTGAAGAATAGAAATAATGATCCTGGGCCCTAGAAACCAACAGGGAATACTGTGAGAATAAATTAGATCCAGTTTTCCTTTGGAAGAAAGGCACTATATAATTTATGATATTGTTATTATAATCATTAGTCATCTTTGCCTAGATTTATGGAGTGACTCATCCTAAATTAAGCCTTTGGAACAATAAGAAGAGGGAAATTTATGAGACCTACAATGATTTTCTAGTCTCATAAAAGATTGTAGTACTTGATTCTTAAGATGCTGAAATATCTCTGCCTCTTAACAGAAGGCTACAGGGACCATCCTTTGATTCATTATTTGATATGTCTTTCAGGTCTCCATCTTCTTGCTCTCTGGGACTAATAATTCAGCAAGCATTTTAACAGTCACCTTGGCTGTCAATAAATTATTTTAACTTACCTTTAGAGGGTCTATTTCTCTCCTCTCCCTCTGAGAATAACAAACATTACTTTTTAATTCTTTAATTTTTCTATACATTCACTTAATAATTTTTGAGCACCTATAACCTGCAAAGCAATAAGCTAGGTGTAGAGAGATAAGGGGAATATGATCCTGTCCATCCCTCAAAGAGCTTGCAGTCTAGTTGGGAGATGTAAGTAAGAGGACTGGATCTGAAGACCATTTAAAGAAGACTGACTGGATAAACACTGTGAAAGAGAAGGCTGAGTACAAGATTTTCCCTCCTGACAGATGGACAGAGAATGATCCCGCTAACCAGATAGGGAGCAGCTCTGGAGAGAAGACCATGAGCTCTGTTTTAGGCACGTTGGGCTGAGGATGAATAGGAAGTCCAGAAAGAAGCCTGATCCATGGATCTGGACCAAGGGAAAGAAGCAAGACTGGAAATAGATGTGGCTTTCATCCAAAAAAGAAATCCTGGGAATGGGTGAGATACTCAATAAGAGAATATTAAAAAAAAAAAAAAAAGAAGGGAAGACAAGGGAGTCTGATGGTTACAAATGAAAGGAGGGAAAAGACAACTAATTCTGGGAAGAGATAAACAGGATCAGAAGGGCTAGCAAAGAGAAAATAAAGGAGAGGGAAAGAGAAACGGCAGAGAGACAAGACAGGAAGAAGATCTCAATGAAGAGCATAGACTGGAAGACTCGCCTTTAGAAAACAGCCTCTTTCCCTCTCTCTAAGCAGGAAGAGGTGAAGGGCAGACAAGTAACAAATGTATTTTGAAGTAGATGTAGGAGACTTTAAAAAGGGAGAAATTGTTGATTGGAAAATGAAAGGTTGAAGGAGGCTATGATGCTCAGAGAAAATGTCAACACATAGAGAAAGCAGGGTGGGCTTGGGAATGGACCAGACATAGACTCAAATTTCTTTCCTAACATATCACTGATTCCAGGGGCAAGCTCCTTCTCTGAATAGAGTCTCAGTTTTGTCTTCTGAGCAAATGACAAATAACAAAGACATATTTCGTACGGTTGTTTTGAGGATTAAGAAAGAGCACGTATGTCAAGCCCTGGGCTTTGGGGTGGGCTTCGGTGGGGACAGAAAGGGCCAGGACAGGCCAGGATGAAGACAGAGCAGGGCTTCTCACACGTCAGCAAACAGCAGAAGCGCCTATGTCAGAACCCTCACAACTCAATTCTAAGCCTCACCTGGAATGAGCTTCTTTTTTGGTAGGTGTGGAGTGGGACTTGAAAGTCTGCATTCTTAATAAGCTCCAGTGTTCTTGCCTGGAGAATCCCATGGACAGAGGAGCCTGGCAGGCTACAGTCCATGGGGTCGCAAGAGTCGGACATGGATCACATCTCTCTTGAGCCTTCGTTGTCCATTAACACACTTCTTCGTCTTATCTCCAGAACCTTGGCCAGCTCTCTCAGAAGCAGGCTCTCTCTCTTATCCCAGAATTCCAACAACAGGGGCAGAAACCCATCCAACTGAGTAGCTGACCTGGTGGACGCAGAGAGAAGGAGTAACTGAGCTGCCTGAGGAGACAGAGAAAGGAAAGTCTAGCAGATCTCAGCATCTCTGCCAAGCGGCTTTGAGCAGGGGCCGTCAGGAAGGTAGCAGTACTTTTGGAGCCAGGTTGAAGCAACATGGCTTTTTTTAAAAAAAAGTAGGAACTGTCAAAGTTTATATATTATTTTAATTTTGCTCCATCTTTTCAATTTTGCATGGCTCAAATGTTTAATATTTCACATGCTTCTTTTTTTCATCTTAAATTACTTTTTATTTTTCTTATTCTTTTCCCCAGCCAAGTACCTTTATTGCTAAAAAGGGTAGTTTATAACCCTTTGCTATGGATCAGATTCTCTTCGAACACTCTTTTCCATTTTTGGCTCTTAATTCCTTCCCATTGTATTATTCAGTTATTCCATTCTATTGCATCCATTATTCACTACTTTTTTTTCAAAAATTGATTCTGCAGAAATCGAACACCCTCATTTTTCATTTCTCTTGGAGTTACTTTGTAGAAACTCAACTAGATTATAGCTCCTAATGCACTGATGGTCCGCTGAGTGCACATCGCCCAGCATGTTTATAAGTTCTAAGTAAGGAGTCAAGTCAAATCCTATTCCTTTCCAAGATTCTCCTTTCATATATCATTTAAGAAAATTGCTCAACCATCTAGCTTGCTTCTACTCAGTCCCTGACTTATTTCCTCACTACTGAATGCTCCGCCATCCTTCCCACAGTTATATTTTCATAAAGGAAGAGGAAAGAAAACCTGACATGTCACTGCAGGATCACTGAGGCTGCACTCTGCAGCGGGGTTCTGGGGACAGCCAGGGCAAGAGGAAGCTGGTCAGTACGTAGGCATCAACCCCTTTCTCCTCTCTGCATCCAGAACCAACATCTCACCTGATCTTTCTCATCAACAAATTTTTGAAATAATTTTGAAATTATTCTCACCATATCCCTTAAAGATATGGTGCTTAGTCTCTTGCTTTGTGCATAGCAAATACTCAAAACCATGAACATATGAATGACAATGACAGATGAATGTAACACAGACCCAACACAGCCGGCTCCCATCTCCTTGCTCAGCTACTGTCTTCCTGTTACCCGCTTTCCTGAGGCTATGTTATTCAGAAACTCTCACAGTTCCCTAAATGGGCCGTAGTCACTCACACCTCCAGGCTGCCGGATGGGTCCCTTCCTTTTCACCTGCTTCCTTTAACTAATGTGGCACCCCTCTTTCTCTAGGATATCACCCCTGAACCCCTGCCTGGGCTGGGTGGCCCTTCGATGTGTACTGAAAGCCTCTCCATTTCTTGGTACCAAAATAATACTTCCATTATCAGCCTGCTCGTCCTGCTCCTCAACAAGACTAAGGGCAACTTAAAAGCAGGGACTGTGTCTCATGCATCATTACAATCCCAACTCTTACACGGATGCTCAAATGACGCTGTTTGGGGTGAAAGAGGAAATGCTAGTGCCCAGGTGAAAGACATGGGGCATTTTGGTGTGGACAGTTGCCATGGGCATGGAAAGGAGTAGAAAGCTGTGGTGTACAGCAAAAAGAGGACCTTTCAGATGGGCCAGCTCACTGGAGGCCAGGGGAGGGGGAAGGCACAGCATGGCAGTTGGGGGCTGAGGATGCCCACCCATCTGCCAAAAATGGTTTCAGGTGCTTGTTATTTCATCAGTGATGTAAGGATTTAATTTCCTTAAGAGAACAATAGCGGCTCCACACTGTACAGCCTCTTCACTAGCATTTCCATCGGGGAAAAGTATTCCTTGCTGCAATGAGACAACAAAGTAGCTAACTCATTTTAAAAGGTTTCAAATCATTCAAATCACTGTACAGATAGCTTTAAAAAAAAAAAGTCCCAGCAGCAAAAAGGAAGGCTATGTGATGCTGTTCACCATGAAGTCATTTCTTCACTTGCTCTTCAATTTCCCTTACCTCCTCTTCTTCAAGCTGCGGCCCAAGACAGGGACTCCTTTCCAGGCTTCTTTCCAGCTGTTAAGCAGGTGAAATCACACCTGTTAAAACACTGGTGTAACATTTTCTTAAGCCTTCTAAGAACAACAGTGTCTCAGTTCTTGAAATGTCAAGATCTAATTTCCCCTTTTTGGGGAGTCATTAATCCCTCCCTCCATCTCTAGCTCATCGTCTCCAGCCTCTCCCTTTTCATATTTGTTCCTACTCTCTGAGTCTCTCTGCAGGGCAGGAACCCAAGTGGTAGGGTAACTCCTTGTCCCCTGCAAATCTGCTCCTTCCCAGTCCTGGTGAGAGAGGCTCCCGACTTAACAAGTCTCCTTAACTCCAACAAATCCAATGTGGGCTGGAAGAATTTAAAATCGATGCTCTGTCGTGATCCTTCTTTCTCTGCCTCTGTGCTGACCCTGCCTTTCCTTCCCATCTGACATCCTATCCCTGTCCCTCAGCTAACAAACCCTCCTTTTAATTATTGGAACACCTGTTTTCTGTAAGAATAGAAAATAAGCACTTGCCTCCTACATTTTCCACGGGGAGCTCCTGGGAGCCTTCCCCCCAGCAGTGTCCCGGAGCAGAGAGGACTCATCAGTCACTGCCTGTCACACTGGATGGACTGACTGTGTTTCAAGCAGTGGCTTTGCTCCCCATTTGAAATAAACCTTTGGTGATGTTTCTGAGAATAGTCCACAAGAAATAGTAGTCCTGCACGTGGCAGCTGCTTCCTACCCTGCAGTACTGACTTCACCTCTGGTTCTGCCAGACAGTACCAAGCGGTCTGCGTTTTCCCATCTCTCTGGTGAGACAGCCCATTACTCTTCATAGAAGAAGCCTTCAGGCCCTCCCAGGAGCCCCGGACATTCGGAGCTGAGAGTACACGGACCAGCAAGGGCTGGGTCTCCTGCCCATTCACCCCACATCCCTCGGGGCACCTTCCCCAGGGGGATGTGAGCCGCTTGGCCCGGGGCTGAGCGGAGTGAGAAAAGAAGGCACCGGGGTGAGGACCGCCAGTCTGCGCTGGAGCCAGGTGCAGGTGTAGACAGAGGACCCTGATCATCCTGTACCCTGATCATCCTGGCGGGAGTCTCTGCCCTTTCTCTCTCCTCCTGACCCTGCCACCAGGAACTTGCCCCGAGAGGCCGTGATAGTAGCACTATCTGACCTTGGAGGTCAGGGTTAGAAAAAGTGGAAACCAGGTTATTGCGGAGCTCTGGGAATCTAGATAGACACTTCTGCACAACCGCATCTGTTTCCGACTCTTTTTATTTTGTCCAGACTTGTCATATTGTGTGTGTGTGTGTGTGTGTGTAAACGCAGGACATTCATTTCCTCATTTATCCAGAGAGAGTCTTGTATCATAGTCAGTTTCCTTTTCAGTTTGGTTTCATTCAACTAATTTATGGTTTTAAAAGGTATCTAAGGTATCTTGGTTACAGAAATTTTCTAGCCTTTGCAAATACTTTGAGTTGTGGAAACTTTACTTCTTTATTAAAACTGATAAACTTGTAAGGTTATAGACTATGTATATCTATATATATATATACGTATATATATGTACATACACACATATACACTTACACACACAAATATATTGGCAACATACATCTTGGCACACAAATATTGCAGCATATATTGGCATGTGACATGTGGCAGATAATGAAGCAAAATGCATTCCGTGGTGTACCTGCTCCTTCTGGAAGCCCTTCCCTGATAAACACCCTTCTATGTTGAACTTTGTCCTGGAACACCCCTGTCCTCGCCCATCTTCATGGAAATTTGGCTCTCACACAAGGCCACCCCAACCCTGCTGCCTTTTCAGATAAGCACGTTCACTCTCCTACATTACACATGCCGTAGAGTGCGTCAGGAAGCGGGCTTCAAATCCTCCTTCTTCCCCAGCTGTCCGTCACTCTCTGTCAGCAAAACAATTACGAGTTAATAGCACTTCAAGACATATTTTCCGCTTGTGTTTCTGCTTATGTCGGTGTGGACTGGTAAACCCCCGCCCCCACCATAGTTCTCATTGCCTAACAACTCCGAGTTATTCCAGTTCTTAGATTTATGACCTTTGTTTTTCTTCCCCAAACATATTATTCTATTCTTGATCTTATAGTACCATTGTGTTTATTCTAGTAACCAATCATGCCCCTCTTTTTAGAAAAAAAAAAAAAAGCCACATTCATTGTCTATGCAAAGGCAGTTGTGTGTTTCCTGTGTGCAGCTTTCTGATTGCTATTTGAATACAGTCAAAAAGAAATTGGATTTTTTGTGCATGCCTGATTCCCTTTCATGCATGCTTTTGTCAAATTTTGACACAGTAAATACAGACCTCCTCCATGTGGACCCCAATTGATTAATTAAAGGGGAGATTCATTGCAAAATTGCCAGCAGCTGTAGGCTAGAATGGAGGCTGGGGAGTCGTACACCAAAAAGGCTAACAGTAGAACAGAACCACTTCTAGAGATGTGTCTGAATTTGGTGGAAAGTGAGTTCTACTTCCCAGACTGAGCCTTTTTTCATTCTAGGAACAATTCAGGATATTTAATTTGTTTTCCATTGAAAAATAGGCAACTCACATTAAATATTTTATTTTTATTTTTTTAATTGAAGTACAGTTGATTTACAATGTTGGGTTAATTTCTGGTGTTGAGCAAAGAATATATATATATATATATATATATATATATATGTATATACTTTTTCATATTCTTTTCCATTGTGGCTCATTACACAATATTGAATATAGTTCCCTGAGCTATATAGTAGGACATTTTTTTATTTTATATGTAGTAGTTTGTATCTGCTAATCCCAAATTTGTGATTTATCACTTCCACACTGCCTTCCCCATTTGGCAATCATAAATTTGTTTTCTATACTTGTGAGTCTGGTTCTGTTTATAAATAAGTTCCTTTGCATCTTTTTCCTTCTCTCTCTCTCTCTCTCTTCCTTTCCCTAGACAAAGGATACAGAAATGTGTGGTGAGACACATTGTTCAACACCAGGACATTTCGTCAACATTAAAAGGCACACCCAAGAACAATTCATTGGATGCAAAACCAAGATCACTGACGGGAAGAAAGCAAAGGCAACTTCCATTTGCAAACTCTGAGTTAGGCAATACCATATTCTGAGTTCTGCCATCAATCTGGAATATGCATGGTCATGGGGAATTTCAGATGCATCCAGAAGGGTGCTTCCAACAAATATCAATAGAGAAGGATATCGAGAGTAAGGATTGAATCCATGGGCATAGCCAGTTATCGTGCAGAGGCAGAAGGGGAAGAAATCAGCAGTGGAGGGGAATCGCACAAGAGACAGGGTTCAGTATAATGTCTCCAATAAGTCATGGCAGTGGCAGTTCCTCAAGGTTCTTCCTGATGCTCCCACAAAAGCTAAAGTTGACATTTTCTCCATCTGTACTCTACCTCTCCAGGAGCTCATAAATCTGGGCTCTGGCCTAACCATGATGGAGAACTCAGCTGGGAGAACAGGTTATCTCCCGAGTTGCTGCACCCAGCACCGGGCGCCACCTGTGAGTCACAGCCTGTGGGAGGTTGGGGAACAGCTGGTCAAGTTCATCCCCTGCTGCCACCACTGAGCCTGCCTCTGTTCCTTCTGTCTGTTTGAAATGTACCTCTCTCTCCAACACAGCATCTTGGGAACATCAGGATGTTGCATAATGACTGAGTGGAATCCAAGAACCAAGCCACACATGTAGAACTATGAGAAACCACATGTGCAAGAGAAAAACAGTCTCAGCTTTAGTCCTGCTTTGTTTCTCAAAGCAGTAAATGTGTTGGAGGCCACGCTGAATATTTGATACAGATTGAGAAGGGGTGTGCATATGTTGTGCTTGTGAACATCTGCACCAAAGGGACTTGAGGTATGTTTTCAAAGTAACCTTCATAGCTATCATTCACTGAGTGCCTACAAAGGTGACACCATATAGACATTATCCCTGATTATCCAATATGGCCACGAAGTGGTTATTATTATGCTCATTTTTTTCTAATTAGAAAACTAACCACTGAGGTAATAAATGACTCATCAATGTTTCATGACTGGTAAAGGGTAAATGTAGTTTGGGGAAAGTGGTTTCTTTTGTCTCAAGTCCTTCTACTCATTAAACTTTCTTCCCCAATCCATCTAGAAGGTTCAAAGTGACAAGTGTTGACTCCTTATGTTTGCTCAACTCCATTAGGTAGACAGAGCATAGCCAGAGACTGTGTCAAGGATTGTATATGTAGAGAAAGAGAGCAAGGAGTGTGTGTGTGTGTGTGTGTGTGTGTGTGTGTGTAAGCAGAGAGAAAGAGAGTATATATCACACTGAGATATGTACAGAGAATTTCCATTTAAAGTTGACTAGCGTCTCCAAAGCTAATGATGGGGTGGCATAGTCAGTCATGTCTGATTCTTCATGACCACATGGACTGCAGCCCACCAGGTTCCTCTGTCCATGGAACTTTTCAGGCAAGAATACATTTCCTATTTCAGGGGATCTTGATGATTCTCTTGCATCTCCTGCATTGGCACCACTGCACCACCTGGGAATCCCAAGCTAATGATGGGGAAAGTCAAGTTGGAATATTCCCATTCTTTCAAAGAAAGATTGTACTATTAGTAAATGTTCAGAATTACTAGGGGCAGTGGTCCAAGCAAGCCAGAGACATCAATAAGGTTCCTTTTCTTTATGAAGTTCATCGGGATAGTAATTCACCAAATCTTTACCAGCAGCATCTGCTGCCCAAAAATTACCTCAGCTACTCTTCTGGAGCCTGCTGTATCTTATAAGGAGTGGAATAGCAATAGTATTATAAACTTAAAGCCAGATCACAGCAGTACCTGCCAACAGGGTCTTTCCTATTGGCCTTCCTCTTCCTCTTTTTCACCTGTTCCAACCCTCACAAGCTCAGAAACCAGAGCTGGCAGGATCAGGGAGAATAAGTGAGTGTGCAGTGGAAAGAAAAAAGAGTCAGTCAAAACCCTTGCCTGCCATAAGCTTTGGCCTCCAGTTTGAAAGAGACCCGGGCTCTGATTCCACATTTTGGGAGGAACGACGTTAATGCTAAATAAAGGTCAGAGTTTTTTATTACTATAAAATTAGATTTGATATACTATAAAACCTAAGGTCTGTAGTTCCTTAAAAAAAAGAGCAAGCAACATTTTATTTACACATTTTTGTGTGCTTTTTTCTGGAGAGAGAATCCACAGCTTTTATCAGGGTCACAAAAAAGTTTAAAATTATTCCCAAAGCAGAGAACTTCTGGAATCTCAGAGCAGTCTTAGGCTTTGGCTTTCGATCTTATTTGTTTCTCCTCCAGTGCGGCACTGGTCAGTACCCAGATGATTCTGTTTTAAAGTGGACCTGGGAGATGAGACACAGACCAACCTATTCTCCAAAAAGCCCTTTTGACGTGCTTTCGGGACACATATGGTTCAGATCTGGAGAAGACAGAAATTAGCTTTGAAATGTAGAATGTCGTTTTCTAGGCTATAGGAACATATCTTTTAATAACCCAATGAGGTTACCTCTGTTGCAACTACATTTTAAATTTGTTCAGTGAATTATAACACATGTGGCTTTTGAACCTGTGTTTTGATATCAAATGCATGTAACCCAAGTGGTCTGATTCCCTAATGCTCAGTTCCTAGCTACTGGCCTTCCAAGGCCTCGGCCTGCCTCTAGGGCGCACAGTTGGATTGCCAGCTACCTAAAAGGAATGCAAGTTCAAAGAATCAGGTCTTGTTTTATTTTGAAATGTAGTTGATCTACAATGCCATGCCAACCCTTGCTGTACAGCAAAGTGACTCAGTTTGACACATACATACATTCTTTTTAAAAAAATATTCTTTTCCATTATGGTTTATCCCAGGAGATTAGATATATTTCCCTGTGGTATACAGTAGGACCTTGTTGTTGATCCATTCTAGGTGTAATATTTTGCATCTACAAACCCCCAAAGTGCCATATTTTAGATACCATGTAAAAATGATATCACATGGTATTTGTCTTTCTCTTTCTGACTTACTGTATTTACTATGATAATCTCTGGTTGCATCCACGTTGCTGTAAATGGCATTATTTTCACCTTTTTATGGCTGAGTAGTATTCCTTTGTGGCTTCCCAGGTGATGTAGTGGTGAAGAATCCTCCTGCCAAAGCAGGAGACGCAAGAGATGTGGGTTCGATCCCTGGGTTGGGAAGATCCCCTGGAGTAGGAAATGGCGATCCACCCCAGTACTCTGGCCTGGAAAGGACAGTTCCGCTCTTGACTAGAAAGGTCTGAGCTTTGCTGTTGGTATTGCCACAATTACCAGGATCCTTAGAGACATAGCAAATAAATGTCTCAGCCTGGAGACAGAGCCTGAAGAGGGGTAATTCGTTTGAAAAGTGGAGTCCCTGGGCGGTGAAGAGTTAGTGGGAAGGGGCTGTGACAGGAAGTTCGGGAAGCTGCCGGCTGTCCCTGCACCGACCGCTGCTGCACCACACGCCAAAAAGACACGCCACTGGGGTTCAGCAGGTATGGCCCCTCAGCCCCCGCGATGTCTCCAGACAGCCTGTGCAGAAAAGCTGCTCAAAGCAGTTTCTTCAGGACGAAGGAGAGCCAGTTTATCTGCTCAGCCCCTTCCCATCTTCCATCTCTCAGCTTCACCATACACAGAGTTCCTTCCCCAGGTTCCAAGTCAGGTCACCCAGCTTGCTGGATGGCTGCTGGGAAAGCCCAGCCCAGCGTGTCAGTGACCAGCTGCAGCCACGCCTGACCTTGCCCGGGGAGCCACTTTCCAGGGAGACAGCTGGCTAGCCCCAGGTGGCAGGAGTGCCCGGGCCCACAGGGGACCATGCAGTCTCAGTGGCAAGCAGGTGAGGTTTAGAGAATCTGACGGGGTATGCAAGATTATACTGTACAGCAGGAGCTGGGGATAAAATTATATCCAAAGCACAGAAATACATCCTCCTTTTCATCAACTTTTGCCAAATATCTCTTTCTGCAGAGAGCCTGGACTATGACCCTAATTGCAGAAGTATATCGGACATCCTACAGTCTTAAGGTAGATCATATGTCATGTAACTGGGTGTGACTTTTCATGAACATTTTAATCCCTCACAAAAGACCTTGTGATCTACCGTGAAGGCCACCCAGTGAGCTTCTAACCACCAAATCCAATGAGTACCTGTCCGTGTTTAATTATTTCTATTTCTTTACAATATTCCTACAGCTGAAAACTTTTTCAGTGTGAAACTTTTTCCTCCCTTGGATTCCAAATCTGCTTCTTGTCTGAGTCTCCTCTCCTTTTTTAGTCTCCTTGGGTGGGTACTTTCCCTCTGCTGATCCTGTGAAAGCTGGTCTTCCTTGGGTCTCCATTCTCAGCCTGATGCTCTCTTCAGTCCGTGGGCTCTTCCTGGGGAACCTCACTGGCATCATTGCCTGAAATAGCTCCTCTGTGGTAGGGATTCCCAAGACCCCAGACTTGTGAGTGAGACATGATCCTGGCCTTCTTTAGGAAAAAGACCAACAAACATCAATTAATAGGACAGAGTGTAGAAAATGCTGTCCTGAAAAGTGCTAGGATAACATCTGCAGCTGGGGAATACTCAGCCTGAAGAATTTGCTTCAATGGATTTGAAAGAATAAGAACAACCCAGAGGGATGGGATGGGGAAGGAGGTGGGAGGGGGGTTCAGGATGGGGGACACATGTACTCCCGTGGCTGATTCGTGTGAATATATGGCAAAAACCACCACAATACTGTAAAGTAATTAGCCTCCAATTAAAATAAATAATTTACAAAAAAGAAAGAAAGAATTTGTTTTGAAAGATGAAAAAAGGGAGAAAATTCCAGGAAAAAAAATCCCTCAAAAAACATAGACCCGAGAGAGCATGGAATCAGAGAAGAAGTAATGAATCTGAAAGAACATAAGCAATCTATCGAGACACGACTGGAAAGGCAGGAGGAGGAAGGTCACAAAAGACCCTGCATGCCAGTCCATAGTGTCTGGACATCATTCTAAGAGCAGGACCAAGGCAGAGTCACCTTTTTGTTTTATACATATTATTTTGTAAAGACTGTGGTTTGGGGGAGGCATCATGATGGACAGAGACCATCATGGGACTCTTGCCACAATCCAAGCAAGACATTCTAAACTACTAAGAGTTGGGCAACAATGATCTTTGGTTTTCCCACCTACAGTAACTTGTACAAGGCAACTTCTGAGCTAGTTCCAAAACTTTTTGTCTATATCTAATTATGGATAATGAATTACTTTCTTAATTCTCAAATGTTTACTTGATTTCTGGGTATTCCAGGCAATTCCTTCAGGGTTCTCCAGCAGCTCTGGAAGTCTTAAAAATATTTTGTGACTGTCCAAATCACAATTTTCTCTAGAAGCCCCTTCTGTTTGGTGTTGTTGTTGTTGTTTTAAATCATTAGATGATGTTTACTGAACAGATACAAGAGAAAAAGTCCTCTGTCAGCTATACAAAGACAAGTAAGACACAAGTCCCTTGGAAGTTACAGTTCAGTGGGAGAAAGGACAAGCATCAGCTGTCAAACAGGACAGATGAGAGAAGGGGCTCCAGCAACGTGACTTGACTGGAGAGGAAGTCCGTAACTAGGAGAGGTTTGGGTTAGGCAGGCCCTTGAAATGCCCAGGATCTCAGTTAGGCAGCTATGAAGGGATAGCTGTCCCTGACAAAGTCCCAGGAGCTTGACATCACTGTTACCTGGCCAGGCTTGGCCAAGTGGAAGGTGTGGGGAGACCTAGTCGAGGAGAGAAAAATGGTAGGTGGATCCGGAAGACCGGAAGATCCAGGCTGAGTCCGCGGCGGCTGCACTGTGAGTCAACGTCCTCCGAAGCAACTCTGGTCCACAGAGGGGCGTCCCACAAAGCCATTTTCAGTGTGCTGACTCAGCAAGTCATTCCGCAGCTGTTTGCACTGAAGCAAATCGAATCTGTCTTCCCTTTGCCTTCTTCTCCTTAACCCAAAGAAAACAAGAGTTTCCTCACAAGTAGCAGCTGTCCGAGCAGTTACCTTGGAGTAACCCCAGACATCCCCAGTCTCCTCATGGCCCCTGAATATGATGAGCTAGCCTGAGTGAGCATGCAGGGCTGTCTAGCTGTGGATTTCTTTTCGCGGAGAGGAACCTCCACTACTTTAGACGTTAGAGGACTGGACTGCTGTTGTATGAAGCACGTGTGTGCTGCGTGCTAATTCTCTTCAGTTGTATCCAACTCTTTGTGACTCCATGGACAATGGCCCGCCAGGCTCCTCTGTCCATGGGATTCTCCAGGCAAGAACACTGGAGTGTGTTGCTATTCACTCCTCCAGGGGATCTTCCCAACTCATGATTCGAAGTTGTGTCTCTTATATCTACCTGCATTGGCAGGCAGGTTCTTGACCATTCGTGCCAGCTGGGAAGCCCCTTATGAAGCCCACAAAGTTTTCTAGTGAAACACCAATGTTTAAACTTAATATTTAAAGCCAAGGGGCCAAAAGCCCAAACATACTAGTCAAGAGACAAGTTAATTTGTTGAACTAACATCCTATATTGAATTGACTGAGGAGATCTAGAAATAAGATCAAGAAGATTTATCCCCTTTAAGGGAAATTTGAGGAACCATGCCTCAAAGGTAGGGCAAAAGAGAGAGGGAATAGAAACTAGAGACCAAGAATAGTCTGTCTCTGACTTCAATAAGGACTAAAATAACACGCCCCTAACAGTTCCAGACCCCTCACCAAAATCTGTGTAAAATTAAATGTTGTTATGGGACTTCCCTGGTGGTTCAGTGACTAAGACTCCATGCTCCCAATGCAGGGAGCTCAAGTTCAATCCCTGGTTGAGGAACTATGTATCCCACAAGCCACAACTAAGAGTTGGCAGGCTGTACTTAAAGATTCCACATGTTGCAACTAAAACCTGGCACAGACAAACTAATAAATAAAGTGTTTCCAAGTGTTAAAAAATTAAATGATGCTATACAAGTCACTTTTGTGTTTCTTTATTCAGCAACTGTGTCATTGGAAGAAGGTGTTTGCTATGATCAGTATGTTATCTTGGCAAAACTCTGTTAGCCTTCACCCTGCTTCATTTTGTACTCCAGGGCCAAACTTGCCTGTTACTCCAGGTATCTCTCGAATTCCTACTTTTGCATTCCAGTCCCCTATGATGAGGAAGACATCTTTTTTCGGTATTAGTTCTAAGAGGTCTTGTAGGTCTTCATAGAACCATTCAACTTGAACTTCCTCAGCATTAGTGGTTGTGGCATAGACTTGGATTATTGCGATATTTAATGGTTTGCCTTGGA
Organism: Antilocapra americana; assembly: GCA_007570785.1. Lineage (NCBI taxonomy): Eukaryota > Metazoa > Chordata > Mammalia > Artiodactyla > Antilocapridae > Antilocapra > Antilocapra americana. Next base: position 1,895,285 of record ML661888.1, on the reverse strand, counting down.
AATGAGATTTCCAGAGTTTGCCGAGATCATTCTGTCGTTTCTGAGATTGATCCAAGTACTTCATTTAAGACTCTTTTGTTGACTATGAGGACTACTCCATTTCTTCTGAGGGATTCTTGCCCACAGTAGTAGATATAATGGTTATCTGAATTAAATTTCCCATTCCAGTCCATTAGAGTTCACTGATTCCTAAAATGTTGATGTTCACTCTTGTCATCTCCTGTTTGATCACATCCAATTTACTTTGATTCACGGACCGAACACTCCAGGTTCCTATGCAATGTTGTTCTTTACAGCGTTGGACTTTACTTTCACCACCAGACACATCTGATGCAAAGAGCCAACTCATTAGAAAAGACCCGGATGCTGGGAAAGATTGAAGGCAGGAGGAGAGGAGGATGACAGAGAATGAGATGGTTGGATGGCATCACCAATTCAATGGATATGAATTTGAGCAAACCCCAGGAGGTAGTGAAAGACAGGGAAGCCTGGCATGTTGCAGTCCATGGGGTCGCAAAGAGCTGGGCATGACTGAGCAACTGAACAATTCAGCAAATTTGGCAAAACAGAAATATTCTATCTCCTAGTTTGGTAGTATAATCTACCAACTTCGTCAAATGTTAAGGTTGTGAAAAAAAAGTCACATTATTCTCTCAGTGTTAATGTATATCTATCCTATGTGTCTGATTTCTTTGTTTCTTCGTGTGTATATCTTTCAGTTTCTTTATTTTCCATAATTGCACTTCCCTATCAGAAAAGAGTCCTTACTATTTTCAGCTTATTCCTAGTTTCCTGTTAATCCCTTCCACTTCCTATGTCTTACCTGCCCTCCTCTTCCAAAGACCGAAAAGGTGGAGAGAAGGCAAGTAAAAAGGAAACAAGGAGCTGTATTGTGGTAAGAAAGCTGATAGAAATTATTTCTATCTTTCATCACATTTGGAATTTAGAACTACTTGCTCTGTCTTTTCTATAACCTCCCAGTGTGTTTATGACCTCATCTGGGTGCAGAATGAGCCATGGAGGATGGGCAAGTTAGACAACATTCTACATGGTACCCTTGTCATTTTTAGTATTCAAGAACCATAGGAGGTGTTTCTGTATTAGTTTCCTGTGGCCACTGTAGATAAACTATACCCCAAACCTGGTGCTTAAAACAATAACAAAACTATTTTCTTACACGCCTGTAAGTCAAAAGTCCAAACTCAAGGTCTCCACCAAGCCACACTCCCTCAGGAAGCTCCAGGGGAAGAATCCTTCTGTACCGCTTCCAGTTTCAGGTGGCCACTGGCATTTCTTGACTTACTGTGGCCACATCATTCCAATATATTCTGTGTCTTCACAATGCCTTAGTCTCTGTCCTTTCTTCTGTTTCAAACCTCCCTCTGCCTTTCTCTCATAAGAACATCGTAAGGATTTAGGGTCCACTCACATAATCCAAGATAACTTCTTTATCTCAAGGTCCGTGACTTACATTTACAATGACACTTTTTCCAAAATTAGGTAATATCTGTCAATCTCAGGAATTGGGATGTAAGCATATCTTTTTGAAGGCCACCATTCAAAGAACTTTTGAAGGCCACCCTTCAAACCGCTTCAAGGCCCACAGAAGTAAAAGTAACTTTCATGATGGCTATCAGAACTCTTCTCAAAGGATCAACTGCTCTCCCAACCAATGCATGCAAAAGTCATCCCAACTCTGAGTCAAAGCACTAAATTATGTTTCTACTAATAAGAAAAGCAAATGGCAGTCTGCTCCTATTTGAGAATTTAGACAAAGTCTATGAAACTGATGAGCGCTTCTTTCAGCAGATAAGACTTTTGAACGCTAGGATTCAGGTACTTTATTTACATGCTACTTGTAAACTATTTTAATATGTATAGGCTATTATTGGTATGAAGTCTTTTGGAAAGAAATATGCTCAAAATGGTAACATTTTACCTCAGAAATGACATACAACCCTTGGCCTTCATGTACATTCCATTTCAAAAGAAGGTAGAGATTATCCTGTCTTGTATCAAATGACCTTAAGACTTTTTTTTTTCTTGAAACTGTAATATAAAACATCTTTTTCTCTGGCTCTAATCCAATTTCTTTGAGTGATGTGTAAACCTTAAAATTGTTTGTAGCTCTGTGTCAGTATCCATTACTTTTGAAGTGACCCCTACATGTCACATTCTATATAACATGTTCCTGTCTCCTCCTGGAACTGCAGAAGACCCTTCGTAGACGCACTAATTGCTTGTGACATCCGCAGCCCTTCTGAAAATTGGCGTTTTCTTGGTGAATCAGTAAATACTCTGTTATTTGGAGGAGACATTGTTGCAAAACACTTTCCCTGAATCTTGTTTTCTACTTAAACATCATAATCATGCCAGGCTGAGTTATAGTTTCACTGTTACCCTTGCATCTTCTATTCAGTATAGATTTGGTGTTACAGTGGCTTCAGAAACAACTCGGTCAAAATTCAAGTAATGATACCTTTTGTGGGTGTATTAATCTCACAAAAACTAAGTATTGCATTTTAGACTGTAAAACTTGCAAAAGAGCTCTCAAATCTAGAGTTTTTTAATGCGTTAGATTATATTCTTCCAAAACACACCTTACTTAATTGACCTGTAAGCACGTTAACCACTTCAGGTAATTTCTTGAAATCCGTATTTTTTGTGTGCATAAAGTCTCCAATTCAGCATTTAGTGAGGAAGAGAGATTGGAGTTGCTGCTCAAATGTCAGCCAGTCATTCACTTCTGACAGTAGATGCGCTGAACGACGAAAAAGAGCATTAAGCTTGTCTTAAAAGAAGATGCCGCCTGGCTGAGAACACTGGTACATCCAAGGTAAATGCTCAAAAATAGGCACGGTTTAACACACCAATCGCTGATTGACAAAGATTCCCGAATGGAAATCGTAGGTTGCAGGCTGTCACCAGTCCCACGACGTTACTCAGCACTGTTTTCCACCGCCCTGGCTACAGTCTCTGCCTTTTCTGAGTCTGCCTATCTCAGTCCGGCCAGGAGATAAATGCCCTCTTTCGCCCAAACTCATCACCCCACTTACCTTTCTTGCCTTTCACCCCTCACAGCAGGGTGAATTTGAAACAGGTCTTCTTTTTCCTTAATGGAAATACAGTTACCATGTGACATCGTGTGAGTTTAACGTGTACAACATGCTAACCTGATACATTTCTGCCTTGCAGTGTGATTGCCCTTATAGCGTTAGCAAACATCTCCACCCATCAAATAATGATCATTTCTATTTTGGGGTAGGAATAGTTAGCATCTAGTCCTGTCCTGAGTTGGATGTTTCTAATATGCTGCTGTGGCCTGCTGGTCACTGTGCTGTGTGCTGCCTCTCCAGGACCTGGTTATCTACTGGTTGCCAGGACTTCTTTCCGAAGTGCCTACATACACGCCTCTCTTCAGAAAATTTTCCTGCTCTTTTCTTCCTTCTTACTTTGCTCCATTTATGTGTCAAATAAAATGACTATGGTCATGACTGGGAAGCACAAGTGTAGCGTTCATGACACCGCTAAATCAAGGGAAGAGAAAGCCATATATTTAGACATGAAATATGGTGTAATAAGGGACCAGCACCTCAACCACTGAGCACTTTAAAACACCCACAAAGATTTTTCTGTGATAGAAGGTCATATGTTCTGATTCGACCGATTTCTCTAGTGCTGAGGGAGGTTTAGTCACTAAGTTGTGTCCAACTCTTAAGACCCCATAGACTGTAGCCCACCAGGCTCCTTTGTTCATGGGATTCTCCAGGCAAGAATACTGGAGTGGATTGCTTCTCCAGGGGATCTTCCTGACCCAGGGATCGAACCCGGGTCTCCTGCATTGCAGGCAGATTCCTTACTGGCTGAGCTACGAGGGAAGCCCTTGTAGGGCTGATGCTCATTAAATTCAAAACTATTTCTTACCTATTTTTAAGTTTTCAGTTTTGTGTTTCAGCACTATAGCTGATGGCTTTCTCTCTCTCTCTTTTTTTAATTGCAAATATATAGTAACTACTAATAAGGCTTTGCAAGCTTTCAAATTATTTCCGTCATATTTGGGATCTTTTTCATATCAATAGACTAGACTAAGATGCAAAAAGTCTGCCTAAATTTTGACCCATGGTAGCTCAATGACTATGTGGGCCAGTGTTTTCCCCACAGATGAACCTCATCTATTTGATGCTGTATCTAAGCCCAAGAGTTGCTCATTTTGGGTTAGATTTCCTGCTCTCCAAGTGGAAAGAGTTACTAATCTCAAAGATTCAGAATTCACTAAACCTTATCAATTTATTTTCTCTTTTTGTCACCATACAGGCAACAAAATGCTCTAAGTCTATTTAAAAGGTGATACTTCATCAGAAATCTTGGGCTTTATGGGAGGAAGGAGGTATAGTTAACTTGGTAAATGTAAAATTTCCCATTTCATAGCACATGTCTCTGTTCAACATTTTCCTTATTCACTATCTGCTTCTTTGTTTTCCTTCCTGCTAAGCAGTGAGCATCTTGAGAGCAGGGGTTGGGTGTCTCTTATTTTCCCAGGTGTCCCCAACACTTAGAACCAGCATGAAGAGGACATTCAAGAAATAATTGTTGAACAAATAGAATATTTAATTAATCCATTAATGATTTTGATGAGTTAGGTTCTGGTTGGCTTTGCATTTGCTTATCCATCATTTTAAAAAGAAAAAAACTGAGTATGTGTATGGTAGACTTAGAATCAGAAATCAGAGCTGAAAGAGATTTTGGAAATTTATGGTAATGTATTATTGTCATAGCCGAGGAAACTAGCTTCCAATAGGCTAGATAATACGATGCCCAAGGTCCAACAGAACTGGATAATGGCCAAGTTGCTGTTCTAACCCTTAAGCCACTGATGTCCCATAGAATTAGGCCTCTTTGGGGAAGGCAGCTTATCCTTCCCATTTAAGGATCTACTGGGGAGATCCTTGGTATGATCTTGTTGACTCATCATAACCTATGGATGTTTCTATTTATAAAACAAAAAAAAATGAAATAAAGGATTATGCAGCAAAAGCAGAATATCATCTGCATTATTTTCATTTTGCCAACAAGCTTTTATGACCAAGCCCAGCAGCTTGTGGGAAAAACACAAGCTGGGTTTACTAGCCTTGACTGGGTCTGGGTCTCAGACATATCTGAACATGGCAGAGAACCTGGAGCCCACACATCTGTGTAGTACACTCCAGTAGAAAAACTACTTTCATGGTCAATGTCTCACTTCAGTTTTCACAACCACCCTGTACGGTATCAAGGAAGATATGCTAAGTTTACAAATAAGGAACCTGAAGGTGAAAGGAAACTGTTCAAAATCCCACAGTGGATGATAAAAGCCAAAATTAAGTCCTCATTCCTGGTGACCGTTCGATGTAGTTCTCACCACTCAATGCATGTACTTTCTTGGTCCCAACTTGTCTTTTATTTTTCCTGAATCAGTGGGATTTAAACCTACCTTCCATTGATACCTACATATCCCTCCTGTCCCCAGATCAGCATCCGAGCTCTTGACTAAGAGGTTTACATGTTAATTCTTCATTTTTTTATCTGAAAAAATAATAATAATTTGCTCTCCTTAGCGCTCTTCAAAGGGAATGCATTTTTCTTTTTACGGGTCTTCAAATGGTTAATTGACAAATATCATAAACCCTAGAAGAATACGTAGCCTCAGTAGTCTGTGGTTTCAAGGCATCCATTGCTAAATATACACAGTGCTTTCTCCCCATCCCTCTTCCTTCTGCTTCCCACAGTAGGACAACATCACACTCCCCTTCCACCTGAAAATTTCACCACTGAAAACCAAGGATTAGAACAAGGCAAAGATAATAGAAGCTGCTTGTGAGGCCAAAGTGGAAGATCAGGGGGAGTGAAATTGGAATAAAAAAAAAAAAAAAAAAACCTGTGTGGACGGTGACGGGGATGAGGTGAAGTATGGTGGCTGGATCATGGAGGGAGACTCTGCCAATAAAGTCATATATCTGCAAATAGGGGAGCCATAGGAGATGCGAAAATAGGAACCAAGCTGCTGAGACCAGAAGGAAGGTCAAGTAAGCAGTGAGATTACCCTTCGTGGCTTCTGATCGTCTCAGCAGTAAAATTTCAAGTGGGTGCTTCAGTTGCCCAAACTAGAGGAAATTGAAGAGGGGGCAAAGTGTGCCTTCAGGGTCCTTTCTAGTTACAAGGCACAGACTGCTCATCTCATATGGTTGTGACCGTGGTTGGTTGCAGCTGCTTGGCAGGGCCTGAGGGGTCTGGATCACACAGCACAAATAGAGGCTCCATAGCCGTGTGGCCAGCCTCAATTTCCCCACTGTCCTCCATGGATCTGGTTGCATCCTCATGTCTAAGCTCCACTCACCCACCATGTGCAGTCTCTCTCCATAAACTGCCACCCCCCTATCTAACCCTTAGATTACAGATACGTACACCCAAAGCTTCACAGTCCACTCCTGTGAGAACACACTGTGACCCTAAAAGCTGGCTCATAGATTTAAGCAGGAATTTTGGGGTTCCACCTCCCAGAGAATGGTCTATAACAGGAGTCAGCACTGAATGGGCACATCCCCACAGCTGTCTCCCTGAAAAACACAAATTCTGGCCAAGATTTGGAGCAAGAGAAACACTCCTTTGTTGCTTGCAGGAACACAAAGTGGTCCAGTCACGGTGGAACATAGGTTTTCAGCCTCTGATAAAAGTAATCATACTCTTGGCACGCAATCCAGCGATCATGCCCCTTGGTATTTGCCCAAAGGAGTGAAAAACTCCTGTCTCCAGGAAGACCAGCCAGCAGACGGTCATGAGCCTGTGGGGCCAAGGAAGGACACTGGCTGCTTGGATCTAAGGGTAACATTAAAGCTTGGAGCCATGGACACCCAGTAGGAAGTTTTTCAGGTCCAGAGGACCAAGTCATCTTCACAAAAGCAGTCCTTATGGCCGCAGGATTTCTGACTCTACCCAGCTTCCTACTGATGCAATGAGAAGAAAACATCACAGAAACTGTGCAGGATGTAAGTAACCTGTGAACAAGCAGATATCCTTTGGACTGAGACATGGAATAAGGCATGAAGATTCCCAAAATTAAAACTGGGTTTTATACCATCATAGTCTGAACTAAACAATCTCCCCCGCTTTATCATCCACCTTGTGCTTCTACTTTATAGTAAAGAGAAACTTTCAACTTTGCATTATAGAGCAATTCTATGGACAATAAGTGCTTTCTCCCAGAGTAAAGGCATAAAGGTGTAACTTAAAAGCCTGTTTAATTTGTTTGTTAGTGGGGGGAAATAGGGGTTAATTAATCTAGTTTGGGGAATGCTAGATAATATCTGTGTTCCATTGCCTGTACATGATGCTGTCCAATTAATTCCTCCCAAAGACTTTTATACAAGACTATTCATCCTAAAACTTCTGGCTTGAAACTTTTCAAGGTCTTCAGGGTAACCATTAGAGAATATGCTTAAAAACTATCACCTTCTTTTCCTCTTTCATCCTGGTAGGAAGCTGTGCTCTTCTCAAAGGTTAACGAGGTTGCAGAACCTCAGGGAGTGCAGCCAGGACACCCATTTCAATTGCTCTCACGTGCTTCTCTTGTTCAATTCTTGCAAGCACAGTCTTGAGCCTGCGTTTCAAGCTGCCTGCTGCTCAGCCCACCAGGGCTTCCTTCAGAAGCTGGCTGGACCCAGAAACAGCCAGACGCCCTTAGAATCTTTAAACGCTTTTCTGACAGAAGGTTTGGCCATTTCTTCTCCCCATGCTCATTTTAAAGTTAAGCACGTGAACTTACATTTTTTGAATCCCGAAGAAGACTTTTAATTGATTCCCTGAATATTTTAAGGTCTATTAATTCCATTGATGTTGCAAACACTGCAATTCATTCCAGCTGCTGTTCTAATCACATTCATTAACAGGCTTATTTTTACCTGCCAGCTAATATTTTACATTGCATCAATAAATCTTCAGCTTTCTAGCCAAATCGTGTACAAAATAAAATGAATCACACAGCCTCCTGATTGTTCCACAGGGGTTGAGTTAGCCAGCATCCTTCCTTCTGAGGGGGGCTAATCAGGCATGAAGATAAAGATGATAGACTAAAGAATGCATATGGTATTCCTTTGTGACATTGCAAATATAACATTGGATTATTTCAAGGACAGATTTTTCTTGTATAGTCTATTCATTTAATTCATATTTTACATTATATAAAGTGTAAAAGGAACATAACACGTCACTCAGATGTAGGTGAAAGATCATATAGTCAGTTAAAATAATTCATATACCAATGTCCTCTGGGACACAATTTTTTCAGTAATGATCTTTAATCCGTATACATACATCTATGGTATCTTTCTCCATTCTTGTGGATTGGCAATAGGCACTTCTGGAAAAAAAAAAAAAAAAAAAACGGCCCACAATTTACGTGTGTAGCATGTGTCAGTAAAACAGAGAACAAAAATGATCCACATAGTAAACCAGTCAAGCCTCTTGGGATCGTTCACTAATGCTCTGTGCACTAAACGAAAAGGAAGTAGAAAAACTCATTCACAGAGTTCAGAGCTAGATCTCTCCAGATGACTGGTAACTATTCAATCATTCAGTGACAACTCAGAGGAACATAGAGTTAGAATGAGACCACATGGATGTGACTCAGATTTTTTTGCATATAAGTTGTGAGCTTGGGTAAATTAATTAACCTATATGAAATCTACATTCTTCTTATTCACTGAATATGAAATAAAATCTTACACATACGGAACTTAATACAGTGCCTGACATATAAGAAACCCTCTAAAACTGTAAGCTAAAAAACTACATTTTGCATTCAAATACAACTGCTTCTCTTACTTTGGGTTTCATAGCATAATAATAAGCCAAAATTCCTTCTACTGAAGCCCTAGTGAAATTACTTGACTCCCGCCTGTTACCTGTTTATAAACACTCACTATCCCTCTGATAGTGGGGTATCTCACTGCTGTTCCTTCCCATTCATTTAACTCCACCACCCCAGCCTCCTCGCTGACCTTGGAAGATGTCAAATACAGCTCTACCTTGGAGGCTTTCTATTTACATCTCCCTATGTCTGCAAATACTCTTCTAGGCATGTCTTCATGGCCTATTCCCCTCAGTCCCTGTAGCTCTCTGCTCTGGCCTCAACTGTCTGGGGTGGTCTTCCCTGATCACCTCATTTAAAACTTCATCCGTGCTTTCCAACTTTCCATATTTTCCTTTCCTGCTTTGTTTTTCTCTGAAATATTTATCACCATGTGATGTCTGATGGTTTCAGTTATTTATACATTTTAGTTATTTATTTGTATGTTGACTCTCCAATAGGAATATAAGTTCTGTTAAGATAAGGGTTTTTCTGGTCTTGAAAGTAAAATAAGAATAAAATAATAAAGATGAAACACAGAAAGTCAAAAGAGCAGTGTATGGAATTGAGATACGGCACAAAATTTGAGAAAAACAGCACAAAAGACCATTATAATGTCATGAAAACAAATAAAAGAATTAAGCAAGAATAGTCTTTGATAATTTAAAGATGCACCTTGTATTCTTCAGGATAACAACTGAAAGAATAGTAATCGTATAGCTACCAACCTGATGTTGGTTGGAAGGAGGAGGGCAAAGATAGTATATTTAGAAAAATCTACCAAAAACAAGGGAAGAAAGAAGGAAAATAAGAGCATAAAGAAGGTTAGGTTAACTGAAAATGAATATAATATAGGAGAATTTAAACCCAAAATATCAGTAATTATATGCACCTATTAAAAGACAAAAGTGGTCATACTGAACTTGTAAAATTTCCTATTTACTGATTATAAGTAATACATCTCAAAATAAAAACAAAAAGTTGGAAATAAAAGGATGGAAAAGATACAGCCTGCAATCTTTTAAATTTTTTTAATTGTTTAACTGTATTACAGTTTTATCATTTATACAATTGCATATCATTTCAATGCATCCATTGTACTCTTCTAAAATTCTTTTTCCAGTTTCCAGTGTGTGGTGTGTTGGTGTCTATGACACAGAATGGGAGGAAAAACTGGAACTGCAGAGAACACACTTGTTTTTCATTTCCACTGACCTGTAAACAGAGCTGCTGGTACACCCAACCAAGGACACGCATGAACAAGCAGTGAGAAATCTAAGGAGGCTAGGTAGGATGAATGCTTGTTACTCCCAGAAGGACCTGCGGAGGAAGAATGGCGTCCTGGCATCAAGACACACATGGACAGGCTACCACGAGGTGTCTGAAAGCTGGCACTCATCCACAACGTTAAAAAAACATCAATAAGAAAGGCTGTAAATGAAAAAGAAAACACAGAAAATACTGCTTTCATAAACACCCGTTTCCCTCAGCACAGGCCCTGCTGGCAGAATCAAAGGCATCGCTCCCAAGTCCGCTTACAAGAAAGATGCTCAGATCTCAGTGGCGGACAGGCTTGTAACAGCAATTCAGGTACAGAAGGTGTACTGTGCTTTCAAATATTGATCTTTAAAATCCAGGACTGACTGGTAGAGTTGACTGAAGGTATATTAGATATATCCCCACAAAGTTACTATTTCCATTCTCCCCACCCTCTCCCTCCCTTTATGAGACCACATCCCTTTTCCTGTGCAATAAAATCATTACTACCAATTTGAAAGAAGTTAGTATAGGAGAGAAAGGCACACACAGACAGGCGGTTGTTAAGCAGAATCCTTTTTTCCCACCGGCTGTCCTTGTTACTCTGTCACCGCCACGGCTTGATCAGAGCTCGCTGCCAGGGTCTCCGCAGGTTTGACCTCCTCTGGGGGCCTTGCAGGGCCCTGGGCCCCGGGCGTGGAACTGGGCCCTCTGTGCCAGGAGGATGGGGCAGCCCCGGCACTGCTGGGGGCCGCGGGCTCTGCCGCCTGGGTCTCCAAAGCTTTGGGGGCCTCGCCCCGAGCCCCCAGGCCCCGCCGTGACCCCCGGCTCCTCCGCAGCCTCCGTCTGCTTTGGCTCTGCCGTGGGGCCGCCTTCCTTGGCCGCCTCTGCGCCTCTGTGTCTTTCTCGTCTTCGGGCTTGTTGGCAGCGTCCTGGGCTTCCTTCCCCGGCTTCTCCTGGGGTCTCCGCAGAGCCTAGATCTCTTTTTCCCTTCAGGGTTCCCTCTTCTGCCCCGCAAGATGTAATGTCAACTTGCCTCCCACCTGGCACTTCGGGCCCCGGCGCCTGTGCCACCCCGGGGTGGGAGGGACCCGGGGTGCCGGTGTCGACCCGCTGGGTATCTGACCGCCTGTGGGGGCCCTCTCCCCAGCCCGTCGACGGAGCCCCGAGCGAGGAGCAGGCTGGGGGTCTGCAGACTCAACCATCGCCACTGTTACTACGGTGGCACAATCTGTCGTCTTAATGACTGTTTAATACAGAAAAGGCTGAGTAAGCTATGTTATTATCGAAATAGATAAAGCACATAACTAGAGGCAAAGGGAAACCTCCTAAGAAAATGTCAGTCATCTTAACCCATTCCTAGTTTGTGTTTACCTGATGTCATAATCTCAAGATACAGAAATAAACAGAACTACAAGGAGAAATGGAAAAGCCAAAAAACACAATGAGAAACAATTTTCTCAGCAAATTATAGAAGTAGAGAAAAAAATCAGGACATATTTGGAAGATCTGAACAATATGATTAATAGATTTGTAACCGATCGACTTGTAGAAAACAGAACCCAACATCTGCAGAATACCCATGCTTTTCAGGCACACACTACTCTGCCTTGTTAAAAGTTGATCATGCTGAGTCCCCAAGGAAACTCAACAAATTTCAAAGGATTGCAATGACTAGAATATGTTCTAATAACTACAATTCTGTTAAACTTAAAAACCACTAACAGTAACAAAGAGCCCTAGAAAAATTCCATACTTATATGTGAATTAATAAGCATACTTATTATTTGATTAACTTATGATAATCAAAGATTGCAGCTAGGCCCATTCTCAGAGGGAAATGTAGGGTGTACATTACAAAAAAAGAAAAGATGAAATCAAAAAGCTAAGCATCCGTCTCATGAAGTTAGTAACAGAACAGTAAAGCAAACCTAAATAAAAGAAAAGAAACCAGAAAGATAAGAATAGAAATTGATATAATAGAAAACATATATGCCATAGAGTACTCACTGGAAGGACTAATGCTGAAGCTGAAGCTCCAACACTTTGGCCACCTGACGCCAACAGCTGACCTGTCGGAAACGACCCTGATGCTGGGAAAGATTGAAAGCAGAAGGGGAAGTGGGTGACAGGGAATGAAATGGTTGGATGGCATCACCAATGCTAGAGACATGAACTTGGGCAAACTTGGTGGGGGACAGGGAAGCCTGGTGTGCTGCTCTCCATGGGGTTGCAGAGTCAGACACATCCTGGTGACCAAACAAACATGCAATAAAAGGACTGATAAGACCAAAAGTTGTTACATTGTAAGAATCCGTATGTTTGATAAACCTCTCCATGATGCAGATTAAAAAAAAAAAAAGAAAGAAAGAAAGAGAAGGAGCAAATAAGCAATTTAGGTTAGAAATAGGAAACATTACAAGACATTAACAAAATGACAAGATGATATTTTGAAAAAGATCTTAAGAAGATACTGTTCAAACTATAACAAACTGCTTACCAGTCCTTTTCACAGTTGTATTGGTAATTCTTGCTAATGCATTAAGTCAAGAAAATTAAGTGAAAAGCATTTAGATTGAGAAGAAAGGAAAAAAAAAAACTGTCTTTGTTCACAAATGGCGTGATTGTTTATGTAAAAAAAAAAATCTCAAAGAATTAAAAAAAAATCTTCGGCAACAAATAAGCAATTATAGCAAGATTACAGGATACAAGGTTAATATACAAAAGTCAATTGCTTTTCCATAAACCAACAGTGACCAAGTGGAATTTGAAGTTAAAAACACAATATCCTTTATATCAGTGTCCCCAAAAATGGAATACTTAGGTATAAATCTAACAAAATATGTTCAAGATTTATAGGAAAACTACAAAACTCTGATGAAATAAAGAGCTAAAGTAAATGGAGAGATATTTCATGTCATTGATAAGGTGACTCAGTAGTGTCAAAATGTTAGTTCTTCAAAACTTGATCTACAGATTCAGTGCAATCTCATTCAAAATCCCAGAAAGTCATTTTATGGTTATTGACAAACTGATTCCAAAGTTTATAGGAAGAGGCAAAAGGCCTTGAATAACCAACACAGTACCGAATAACAAAGTTCTACCCAACTTCAAAACATTATAAAGCTATAATAATGAAGAGTGAGGTGTTGACAAAATAACACACAGATAGATCAGTGGAACCAAATAAAGGACCCAGAAACAGACCCTCATAAATAGTCAACAACTGATTTTTGACAAAGGGCAAAAGGATAATACAATGGAGCAAGGATGATCTGTTCAAGAAATAAATAGTGCTGCAACAACGAGAGATTCAAACACCAAAAAAAAAAAGAATCTAGATACAAACTTCTCTTTCCAAAACTGAACTCCAAATATATTATAGGTCAAAATGTAAAATGTAAACTATGAAACTCCTAGAAAATAACAGAGGAGAAAACTTAGTTGACCTTGGCTCCAGTGACACCTTTTCTCATATAACCCCAAATGCATGGCCCATGAAAGAAGTAGTTGAAAAGCTGGGCTTGATTAAAATTTAAAACTTCTCTGCAAAAGACAGGAGATTGGAAGACAAGCCAAAGACTGGGAGAAAATACTTGCAAAAAATAGAACTGATAAAGGATGTTAACCAAATACCTTGTCAACTAAAATATACAAAGAATTCTTAAAACTCAACAATAAGAAAAAGCAAGTTAAAAAAAAATGGGCTAATCTTAACAAACACCTCACCAAAGAAGACAATATGGATGGCATATAAATATATAACAAGATGTTCCATATCTTATGTCATCAGGGAAATACAAATTAAAACAAAAATTAGATACTACGATGGGACTTACCTGGTGGCTCAGAAAGTAAAGAATATGCCTGCAATATAGGAGACCTGAGTTTGATCCCTGGGTTGGGAAGATCCCCTGGGACAGGGAATGGCTACCCACTCCAGTAGTCTTGCCTGGAGAATTCCATGAACAGAAGAGACTGTTGGGCTACAGTCCATGGGGTCACAAAGAGTTGGACACAATTGAGCAGTTAACACACACACATGCACAAATCTTTTAGAATGGCCCAAGTCCGGAATGTGCCAATACCAAATGCCAGCAAGGATTTGGAGCAAGAGGACACTCTTATGTTGCTTATGGGAATGCAAAGTGGTACAGCCACTTTGGAAGTTTGGCAGTTTCTTACAAAAGGAAACCTACCCTTACCACATAATCCAGCAACGACAATCCTTGGTATTTATCCAAAGAAGTGGAAAATACATGTCCACACAAAAAACCTATACACAGATGTTTATAGCAGCTTTACTCATAATTGCCAAAATCTGGAAGCAACCAAGATGTCCTTCAATACATGAATGGATAAACTGTGGTACATCCAGATAGTGAAATATTAATCAGTGCTAAAAAGAAATGAGCTGTCGGGCCATGAAAAGAAGTTGAGACACCTTAAATGCATTTTACTTAATCAAAGAGACAAATCTGAAAATACTACATACTGTATGATTCCAACTATATGACATTCTGGAAAAGGTAAAATTATAGAGACTGTAAAAAGATCAGTGGATGCCAGAGGGTAAGGGTAGGGGAGGATGAATAGGAAGAGCACAGAGTATTGTTAGGTCGGTAAAAATAATCTCTATGATACTATAACAGAGGATATCTATCATTATACTTTTGTGCAAATCTATGCAGAGTATACCAAAAGTGAACCTTAAGCTAAACTATAGACTTGGATGGCTATGATGTATCAGTATAGGTTCATCCTTGATAATAAATGTACCATTCTGGTAAGTGAAAGTGGAAAAGACCATGCATGTATACAGGCAGAGGTATACCAAAAATCTCTAAACTTTCCTCTAAATTTTGTTATGAAATTCAAACTGCTCTAAAAATAAACCTTTAAATATATATAGTGAAATATATATATATATATTTCACTTTATATATATATATAGTGAAATTCAGAAATCCTTAAATAAAACTCTGAGAAATAGGAAAATAAAAATAGTTCTCTAATTATTGAATTTGTTAAATCAGTAAATAAAAATCTTCCTACCAATAAAACTCCAGATCCAAGTTTTATTGGTGAAGAAATAACTACAAATCTACACAAGCCCATTTGGGAATATAAAAATAGTTCATTTTTATGAGACCAGCATAATCATGATGCCAAAATCTGACAAAACCATTACAAGAAAGGAAAATTATGGACCAATCTTGCTCATGAGCATAGGATTCCAGTAATAGAGAGAGACAGCAAGACTCAATATTACAAAAATATTGGTTCTCCATCAAATTTTCTATAGAGTCAAAGAAATCATATTTAAAACCCCAACACTCATTCCTGAGGAAACTGACAAGCCTTTTCTAAAATTATATGGAAATCCAAGTGGCTAAGATAATGCAAGCTGTCTTAAAGAAAAACAAGTTGCTCCACTAGATAGCAGGACTTATTATTATAAAACTACTATCTTAAAAAGCACAATATTGGTGACAGTTTCACAAAGATTAATGGAATAAAAAGAAAGTCCAGAAATAGATCCACAAATATATGGTCACTTGATTTATGACAATATAACAATGCAGCCAGAGGTAAAAGACTAGTCTTTTCAGTAAACAGTGGTGAGTCAGTTGGATACCTTCATGGGAAAAAGGAAACTTGACCCCTACCTCCTGCCAAGTAAAATACCAATTCCCGGAAGATAAAGGCAAACAATAACACTTTAGAATATGAGAGAAAAATCTTCGCTACACTGAACTAAGAATACATTTTTAAGCAATACACATGCCACAAAAACAAACAAACAGACAAAGAAAAATCACCCTAAAGGGAAACTCTTTGGATTGAACTACACTAAGATGTGGAACTGTTTTCATCAAAATCCAACTTTAACAAAGTGAAAAGGCAAACCATAGATTGGAACAAAATATTTGTTTTGTATCCACAAAATCAACAAAAGGCAAGAGTATCTAAAATACTCTGACAGTTCTTACATTCCAAAAGGAAAATGGGCAAGAGACTGTCACAGGCACTTCACAAAGAGAACGTTTATGTAAGGAGACATACTCCGCCTCTTTCTAATCAGGAAAATAGGAACTCAAACCCCAGTGATATGCCACTGCAATTACAAGAATGTCTAAATAAGAAAGGAATGACTTTATCAGTTCTTTGCAAGAATGTTGAGCAGTGGGCATTCTCATGCATGCTGTTATGAATATAAATTTGAAAACCAGCTTCTCATTATATGCTAAAGTTGAACTTATATAAAGCCCATCATCCGACAATCCCATTCCCAGAGCTTATAGCTAGTAGTAGTATATGCAACAGTATTTAAATTAGCCAAATTTGAAAAGAACTCAAAATTCTTTATTTTGAGTTTATTATTATTATCCGTTTATATCAGAACGGATAATTTGCAGTGTGTTCATTCAATGGAATAATACACACAAATAAAAATGACCAATCTACAGCTACAAGAAACAGCAAAGGCAACCCGCACAAATACAGTGAGAGAAGCTGGACACAAAAATTGCACACTTTTGTCCTAGCCTGTTTAGGCTGCCATAGCAGAACACCCTAGACTGAGTGGCTTACACGGAAACCATTTATTTCTCAAGGTTCTCAAGGTCAGGAAGTACAAGATTAAGTTGCTAGCACATTCAGAGTCAGGTTCCCCTTTCCAGTCCCTAGACGGCTTTCTTCTCACTGTGTCCTCCAATGGCAGAGGAGTGAGAGAGTCCCTCCGGCCCCGTTTATCACGGCACCGCTCCCATACCCAGGGGCTGCATCCTTATGACCTAGTCACCTCCTGCACTATCACTCTGGGGATTAGGTTTCAACCTATGGATTTAGGGGGACACAAACATTGTCTATAGCACTATATAAATCAATTATGTAGAGTTCAAAAGCCAGAAAGCCTGTAGTATTAAGGATAAGAAAGAAGAGGAGGAAACCAGGTAAGAAATGGAAGGGACCAGAAGGGGCTTTCTGAGGTGGTGGCAGCTAACATCTGCCTGGCAGTGAGCCTGCTACTGACTGATGGGCAAACAAGTTCATAAAAGATGCCAAGCTTTGATTATCTTTGCCTTGTACCCCTGATCTGATCATTCCACACTGTTTCTGTTCAACAGATTCATCCTGTTAACAGCCGTCATGTCCACTTCCTCCTTTAATATTTGCTGAAGGGATGTAGGTTTTGAAGAATACTCCCCCGAGGATCAGATGCCATACTAAGGGCTCTATGCCTTCGTCCCCAGGACTCTACAGACTCCCACGAGCGCAGAAAAGCAAACTGAATGGAGGAATGGTGCCAAGGCCACAACAGGCAGGAGGTCCATTTTCCAAGTTATATTCTAGCCAACAGGGTCCTTTTGCCATTTAACACATCTATAGCTTTTGTATAGCGATGCCAAGTTTATTCTCGGAGCAGTTTTTCGTAAATCACATCCAAAATAAGATTTGGAAAAAAGCGCACCTTCTTATGAGCCCACTGTGTACTTGAAAGACCCAGTGCACAAATCATTTGCACCTGTATCATTTCCATCCGGTTCTAAGCTAATTTTAAAAAGGCTCTGAAAGCCTGCCAACAGCACATGTGCAGAGAAGATAAAATGTAATAGCAATTAATCCAATCATCTCTGATTTAACGTTAATTTAACCCAGTGGATTATGCCTTGTTTTGTGTGCAACTGTGTTGATCCTGCTACATTTCAGAGAGCCCCCAAATCAATCAAGTCACAATCCCTAATTGCAGTCAAAATGGGGAATTCCACTCAGCAAAGCCCTTCTCTAGAGTATCTGTTCCTCCCCAGGAAGAAAGGGAAGTCAAAGAAAGAGGCCTCTCTAATAGCAGGCTGCTAACATCGCAGCTGATGGTGTCAGGACAGCACCAAAGAGCAGCCTCCTGTTGGCTGGCATATTCAGTTGCCACTGGGGCTCCTTGCCAGAATGAGCAGGAAAGGGCCAGCGGAGGGAAGCCAGTGAAGCACAGTTGCTGTGTCAACTAGAAACCAACAACAACGCAACAAACTCAGGGGGTGCAATGCTTCCCTCTCCCTTTATTCGCAATATGGATCAAATGACTCCCACAGTTAAAGACCTGAATTAGGATGGCTATGATTGAAAACTAACACCATGCCACCCCCTGGGTCCGATTTCACTGACTTAGAATGTAGACCGGCGTTCGTGGAACCGAGGCTGATTGTGTGGATATCTCTGTAACCGTGGGCAAGGAACAGAGAAAGTTTCAGATTGCTAATTCTTATTCTTTGGGTTTTACTGAGAACTGAAATAACGAAAAGTGTTACCTGGGCTCAGGGGTAGCCCAGAAGTTCAATTATAGTTCAGCCTTAGTTAAGGATTAGTTAATAGATACTTCACATAAAGTGCTACCATGTTCTTTTTCATAATTTTTCTCTCCCCTCCTCCCTTCCTTTGCAGCTGAGAATAATTAACTGTTCTTTTGTGAGTGTCATTTGTTCTCAAGGAATTAAATGCCACCTTATTTCCCAGAACAAGAATTCAACTGTCATAATTATAGCTTCATTTCAGAAGCAAAAAAAAAAAATCATAATTTATTACAGATTGTTCAGCATGTGAGATAGGTTTAAATGTCATTGGAAGTAAATTGTGGCATGTCATGAAGGGGTTTTAGCCACCACTGTAATTGATTTATAATTTCACATTTAAAATGAACAACATTCACCCATTGTTCACATATTATATAACTCTGACAGTAATCCCTTGAGAATGATGCATTCAACTTGGTCAATACACAATAATAATGATAATAACAATAATAATAATAACAATAACAATGATATGCCAATTTTAAAGATAAGCAGTGAAATTAGCATAAGCGCTAAGAACATATGTGTTAAAAATGGGAGCTCAGTCTCTATAATACAAGGTAAAAATCTATTGCAGAAGAAATGCACTTGAAAATTAGCATTGAACCCCATAAAATTAAATGACTCTCTGGGGTTTTAATGAAACTCATAAAATTCAGAACCACCAGAATTAAGGTTTAAGCTATTCTCTACCCAGGGTTAGAAGGAAAGATACAATAATTGAAGAAGTTGGAGATGAATTTTTCCACTTCTGATTTCAAGCAGATGAAGAATCAACTTCATTTTGAAAAGTAATTTACTAGGTTTGCAGCATGATCCCCTGGGATTACAGGTGACCGCAGCTGGTATAAGGGAGGGACTGTATAAATACCTGATTAGACCATCAAGTGCTGGCAGGTCTGTTTTGTGCCAGATGAGTCCTGTGATGCTTCTCATACCTCAACATCACATCAATGGATTTGTGCCCCTTGGATGTGAGTATTGAAACAAGTCCAAATTCACACAATGACAGGAACAAACTGTGCGGTGGTAGCCAACCCGCATGAGTCACACTTTTTTGGAGGTAAAATCAGAATATTCCAAACCTACCCCCCATCTCCTAATCGATAACCTTTTGAAATGTCTTATTTTTCCCTTCTGGGAAAGCCAGTATTTCTTCTTTGTTTTCAAGAATTCAATATAATCGTCTGGACACAGAAAAGCTTTTGAAAGGCAACATGTGGTAGGCTGAATAATGGTGCCTCAAAGATGTTCTGGAACCTGTGAATGCTATTTTACATGGCAAAGAGGGGAGGACTTGGCGGATGCGATTAAATATAAGGGTTTTGCCAGAGGGAAATATCCTGGATTGTTGGAGTGGGCCCTAAATGCAATCACAATGTATTTATAAAAGGAGCGTAGAGGAAGTTTTGACGACAGTGGACGCGAAGGCAATGTGACCACAGGAGCAGAGATTAGAGAGCTGGGAGGCTCCAAGGAATGCTAGCAGCTTCTCAAAGTGGAAGAAATGAAGAAGATTCTCCCCTGAGAGAAGAATGAGAAGAATCTCCCCAGGCCCTGCCCTTCTTGATTTTAGCCTGAGAAGACTCATTTCAGACTTCTGATCTCCACAATGATAGGAGAATAAAATTGTGTCATTTCAAACCGCCATGTTTATAATGATTTGTTACACCGACAACAGAAAATTAAAACAGGGGAAGAATCTGATTTACTAAAAAGTGTGTCTGAAGATCAAGTTAGCTCTGTGTTGAGATCCAACTCAGAGGCTGAGCCCCATTTTGGCTTTGAGTTGAAACTTCCAGCTTAATTAGGACCTAGACTCCTCTGCTGGCATTTAGGTAGTTTCTATAGTTGTCACTGTTGGGAGACAGTAATCCAAAAATTTGACAACGTTGTCAGTTTATGGAAGGAGTGAAATTTATCTTGATTTAAAAGAGTCACTTTTTGGAGAGTTGAATATAGTGTTCTAAAATGAGCTATGATATTATTTATGGCTTGTAAAAGAGAAATTGCATTATTTGAAAACATTAATGTATTACAGGGCTTCCCTGATA
Organism: Antilocapra americana; assembly: GCA_007570785.1. Taxonomy (NCBI): domain Eukaryota; kingdom Metazoa; phylum Chordata; class Mammalia; order Artiodactyla; family Antilocapridae; genus Antilocapra; species Antilocapra americana. The sequence goes on along the minus strand of ML661888.1, from coordinate 1,874,745 downwards.
GCTCAGTTGGTAAAGAATCCGCCTGCAATGCAGGATACCCTGGTTTGATTCCTGGGTCGGGAAGACCCCCTGGAGAAGGCATGCATAGGCTACCCACTCCAGTATTCTTGGGCTTCCCTTGTGGTTCAGCTGGTAAAGAATCTGCCAGCAGTGTGGGAAACCTGGGTTTAATCCCTGGGCTGGGAAGATCCCCTGGAGAAGAGAAAGACTACCCACTCCAGTATTCTGGCTGGAGAATTCCACAAACCCCATAGTCCATGAGGTTGCAAAGAGCTGATCATCACTGAGCGACTTTCACTTTCAATGTATTACAAGATTTCCAAAATATATAGCTTGTGATTTTCCAAACAACATTCTCTTGATCTGGTTAATGATTGCTCTGGAGTTATCACTTACCATTCAATAAATGTCTGCCATACATCAAGGACTTACAATGTAAATTTTGGCCCAGTTTTTGATATAACTATTTATTCAGTCTGCCATAATGATAGTAAAAAACAAGACACTTTTAATAAACTATTGGATGACACAAGAAACAACGTTATCTGAGTTCACTGGACTGTAATTTTTTATTGCAAATATGCTGGGAGACTCCTTCGTTCCACTTTCTTTGATCCTCCACCAGGGGAATCTTCTGAGTGTTTTTGTAACTTTTCCTCTCTCTCCCCACCTCTCTCCCTATGGGATAGCCATCACTGGACCTAAGTTATTAAAAATCTAGGCAAACTCAGCCACAGGGAAAAGAACCAAGACTCAGTCTAGCATCATTGATTTCACAGAAAGACAAGCCGCATGGTCATTTTCCTAACATCATTCACTCATTCATTCATTCTCTCAGCAATTATCTACGTGGCGTCTACTCTGTGTGGTGTCACTGAGGGAGAGGAAGCCAAGAGATCCTGTAAGTATGCAACTATATGAGGTAAAGACTTCTGTTTATTGAGTACTTCTTAGAAGTCAGGGATAATGATAAATCACTTCACACAACATGTCCAATATATTATGTTATTATTCCTACTCTCTATCTACAATGAAGTAGTTGAGACTCATAGGATAAGAAATTTGCCAAGTTTTGAGGAGCAGTTCAGTGGCAAACCCTCTATTTGAATTGTGCAAAGTCTGTGTCCTAACATCCTTGACAGTTCAGTTCAGTTCAGTCGCTCAGTCATGTCCAACTCTTTGCGACCCTATGAATCTCAGCACACCAGGCCTCCCTGTCCTTCACCAACTCCTGAAATCTACCCAAACCCGTGTCCATAGAATCGGTGATGCCATTCAGCCATTTCATCCTCTGTCATCTCCTTCTCCTGCTTCCCCCAATTCTTCCCAGCATTAGGGTCTTTTCCAATGAGTCAACTCTTCGCATCAGGTAGCCAAAGTATTGGAGTTTCAGCTTCAACATCAGTCCTTCCAATGAACACCTAGGACTGATCTCCTTTAGGATGGACTGGTTGGATCTCCTTGCAGTCCAAGGGACTCTCAAGAGTCTTCTCCAATGCCACAGTTCAAAAGCATCAATTCTTCAGCACTCAGCTTTCTTTATAGTCCAGCTCTCACATCCATACATGAATACTGGAAAAACCATAGCCTTGACTAGATGGACCTTTCTTGGCAAAGTAATGTCTCTGCTTTTCAATATTCCATCTAGGTTGGTCATAACTTTCCTTCCAAGGAGTAAATGTCTTTTAACTTCATGGCTATAATCACCATCTGCAGTGATTTTGGAGCCCAAAAAATAGTCAGCCACTGTTTCCATTGTTTCCCCATCTCTTTGCCATGAAGTGATGGGACCAGATGCCATAATCTTAGTTTTCTGAATGTTGAGCTTTAAGCCAACTTTTTCACTCTCCTCTTGCACTTTCATCAAGAGGCTTGTTAGTTCCTCTTCAGTTTCTGCCATAAAGTGGTATCACCTGCATATATGAGGTTATTGATATTTCTCCTGGCAATCTTGATTCCAGTTTGTGCTTCTTCCAGCCCAGCGTTTCTCATGATATACTCTGCATATAAGTTAAATAAGCAAGGTGACAATATACAGCCTTGACGTACTCCTTTTCCTTTTTGGAACCAGTCCACATCCCTGACAAGATAAAAAAAAATTAACTGCCAAAAAGAAGAATATAAAGAGTATTCATAAGGGTGTTGAGTACATCACCTAAGAGATCAGGGAAGACTTTGTGAGAGTAGTACTTAACCTTTGCTGTGAAAACTGAGAAGGAATTAAACATATGCTGTTAGGACCAAGCCATTCTAGGCAGAGTGAACAACCAGAGCAAAGACACTAATGTGGGAAAGCATGGAACACACATAGGGAAACGGAGTGGTTCTTTGTACCTGGACATGGTGTTCGTGTGTGTGCTCAGTCATGTCCAACTCTTTGCAACCCCAAGACTATTGCCTGCCAGGATCCTCTCTCCATGGAATTTTCTAGGCAAGAATACTGGAACAGATTGTCATTTCCTTCTCCAGGGGATCTTCCCAACCCAGGGATCAAACCCACGTCTCCTGTATCATCTGCATTGGCAGGCAGATTCTTTACTACCTGAGCCACAGGGGACAGATGAATAGCCAGCAGTAAAGTTAGAAATGTCTGTCAGTTCCAGATCGCAGGGCCTTAAGTGTAAGCTGTGGGATTTGTTATGGAGGAAGTAATGGAGAACTAGCGTCAAGCAACTGGTTAAGACTAGTTGGGGAAATGGGACATACCTTTGTCAATGATGTAGAATTCTATTGCAAGCAACTGATTAGCATATTCAAAGTCATGTCAATCATTAAATATTTCATTTAAAATATAGGCCTTTTAAATAATTGGTATCTCACAAACTGAAATGTAACTAATGACTAAAGAGAGAGGTATTCCAAATAAATCTTCATTATTTCTGAAGCATACCATCTCTGCTCTTTATTTCAAAAAAAAAAAACAAGTAATATGCTTTGGAAAGTTTCCAAGTTTGTAAGCCAGCGAACACGAAAGCTTCTGCCCTCCAAGAGTTTACAGTTCAGTGGGCGAGTATGAAAAAGTGCATTCCTATTCTCAGTATTTGATGCCCCTCCTTCCCACGGTAGTATAATACATCTCCACTTATAGCTTGCTTTGGCTAAGGAAATGCAGGCAAAGGCAGTGTTTCCAAGCAGAAGAATTCAAGCCAGATGTGATCTCATTTGTATGTGGAATCTAAAAACAAGCAAACTGATACAGTGAACAAATTGGTGGGTTCCAGAGGTAGGAGGTAGAGAGGGTGGCTAAAAGGTACAAAATTGTGTTATGAAATAAATAAATCCTGGATATGTATAGTTTGATGCCTATAGATAATATATAAGATCGTATGGTATATTTGGAAGTTGCTAAGAGAGAAAAATCCTAAAAGTTCTCATCAAAAGAAAAAAATCTGTAAATTTGTGTTTTGTAATATGTGATGATGGTTATTAATTAGACTAATTGTAGTGATCATTTCATAATACTATGTATATATCAAATCACTATGTCATTTGCCTGAAACTGACATCAATTCTATTTCAATTTGTTTTTAAAACTAGGTGTGTACTTTGCCTTGATTTCCCTTTTTCCCCTGCCATGAGCCCAGCAATATCCCAGAGAGAAGTCTGGCTTATTCTCCATTAGCCTGAATTCTGACAAGGAGCAGAGTCATGACAACTCATGATGGAAATGCAACACAAGCAAAATGTCAGACGTTGTTGTAAGCCAAGAAGATGTTGAGGTTGTTTGTTACACAGTATAATTTAATGTAAGCTGAGTGCTACAACAAACTGAGAGCATATGTAACCACAATATGAGGTCTGGTCTGTAAGAAATATGGGATTTCAAAGTAAGAAGAGATCATTTAAATCATTCGAGGTCACATCAGCAGCAGTCCAGCCAAAAAACTCATCTTTTCTCATGGCTCAGCTGGTAAAGAATCCGCCTGCAATGCAGGAGACCTGGGTTCAATCCCTGGGTTGGGAAGATCCCCTGGAGAAGGGAAAGGCTACCCACTGGAGAATTCCATGGACTACAGTCCATGGTGTCACAAAGACTCAGACACAACTGAGCAACTTACACACACTTTTCTTCTAGTAGCTTTTTTGTTTTGTTTTGCTTGGTTTTGCTTTAGATTTGATACTAAGTAAAACAAAGACTTGACAACTAACTAATCAGTTGACCTCAGCAGATCAGCTGTCCTTCCCTCATCCTCTCCTTTACACTTGACCCTCGATCCCTACACACTTCAGAGTCTGTCAACAGCTGCCAACTGAAGTGCCACCAAGGAGTGAATAGGACACTGATTCTCTCAACACACACTCATGAAGCATCTACTCTGTGTAAGTTCTGTGAGCACCAGAGAATCAGAGATAAAAGAAAAGAGTACCTACAGGTATTCAACCACTGGTGAAAGCTGAGACCATTGTCCCTCAGTCAAAAGAGACTTGTCTGTGCACTCTGGGCAACCACAGACTAATGGAGCAGGAGAGAAAGATGTCTGGGGGAGTTGGCCATGGGAGAGGGGAGGAGTGGTATCAAGATACACTTCCTGGAAGAAGTGGATACCTAACTCAGTGTTGAAGGAAGGAACAGAGTTAATCAGACAAAGGGAAGTGAGCTACTATCATCTGCACAGGGCAGTGGGGAGCTGACGTGTTTGGACAGAAAGAATGAGGCCTGCAAGTGGAGCCAAAGAAAAGGGGAAGATGGAGAAAGGCCTTGTAAGCCACACTAAAAGTTTGGGTTTTATCCTAAAGGCAATCAGATGCAATTGAGAGCTTTTAAGTGGGGGTGTGGCAAGATCAGATTTGCATTTGCAAAGATTTCCTTGGCAGCTCCAGGAAGGAGGGCTCTGAAAGGGGGGGCTAGCCGAGCTTGGATCAGGGAAGTGAATTCAAAAGCTCTTTCTGAAACCCAGGTGAGAGATTGTGAGAGTGTGAACCGAGATGGAGACTGTTCCCTACTCTAAAATATGAAGGAAATAAAGCTTCTCAAACACATTTAAGGAGAGAATTAGCTTATAGCTAGTGAACAGCAAAACCAGCAAGGAAGCATCAAAGCTTTTCTGATTCCACTCTGCCTCACTGAAGAGTTTTGAATCTTTTGCAGGAATGTTGTATCTTCCGTAATTAAGTTCCATACTCACAACTTGATTAGTTATAAAAGTATTCTCCCACTCTTTTCCTCTTCCTAGACCCCTTTCTCCATTCACACAGGCATGTAAATATGTTCCTAACAAGTGGATTTTCATTCATTCATTCATTTATCCTACAACTGTTTATTGAGTATGTATTATTGTGTTATGTAGCATGCACTTGTGAGATACAGGGTACCTTAAAAAACACAAAACAAAGTCCTTGCCTTCTGGAGGGATCAGTCCACTGGGGAAACATATGATAAATATACAAACACATAAATAATTATAAAATGCAAATCTCTATGAGTAGACAGCAACAGAATACTGAACTCTAGAATAGCAGCAGTCCGTGCATACTCATACAAATGTCCTAACAAGCTCACCCAAGAAGTCAATCAATTGAGATGGGAACATTAATATGTTCACATCTAATTTACATCAGTTTCATTCTAGAAAAGAAAAACTGGTACATCTAGGCTGGTGCAATTACCCTAAAACACTAGCATTTAAAATACAAGATTGTATTTTCCTAACAGTGAACAAGGCCTACAATTGTAGGGCCAGGGAGTTCGGGTTGGGAAATGTGGTTTCCGTCTCTGGGCTCCCAGTAGTTGTAACACCCAGGGAATCACTCGGAGGCAATCACTGGAACATTTCAGTATTGATTCAGCGCCCCCAGTAGGTCTTGCTTGAGGCCATGGTGAGACTAGACCCAGTAGGGTTGATGCACTTAGGGCTGAGTTCTGAAGTTGAACAGTTGCAGCTCATTTTCACGAAACAGAACCAAAACCGTTTTTAATGCTTTCTTTTTAAAATAGCTCCAGTTAAAGAGAAACTGAGTTCTTCATTAGCCATAGGTTTCCCTGGTTGCTGCCTGAGGGACTGAAATCCACAAATCACTCACCCAGCAGCGTTAGCGATGGGCCATTTGAAGCAGCCTTGTCACAGAGTAGCTCCTTCACCTAAAGATAAAGATTGGTGGGGGGGACCAAGATGGCGGAGGAATAGGATGGGGAGTCCACTCTGTCCCCAATAATTACACCAAAAGAACATTTAAAAACCGAGCAAACTCCATAAAACAACATCTGAATGCTGGCAGAGGACATCAGGCATCTGGAAAGGCAGCCTGTTGCTGACGAAAGAAGGTAGGACAAAAAAAAAAAAAAAAAGTAAAAGGAGAGGCAAAGAGTTAGGGACCAAGATCCCTCCCGAATAGTGAGTCTGAAAAAAGAAAGGTTTCCGAACACCAGGAAACATTCTCCCCAGCGGATTTATGGCGGATCTCGGAGGGCAACATAAACGGGAGTAAAAATAGATAAATAATTAAGCCCCCCAGATTGCGTCTCTGGCTGTAACTCCCAGCGGAGCGGCGGCCAGGGCGCCCCATCCCCCACTAGC
>ML661888.1:1833977-1863230 GCA_007570785.1 Antilocapra americana | reverse complement strand
TACTAACGCATATATATGGAATTTAGAAAGATGGTAACGAGAACCCAGTAAAAGGAATGCAGACGTATAGAACAGACTCGTGGACTCTGTGGATGAGGGCAGGGGTGAGATGATTTGGGAGAATGGCATTGAAACATGTTAAGTATCATATGTGAAATCAATCGCCAGCCCAGGATTGTTGCTCGGAGCTGCTGCACTGAGATTTCCTGGGGGGAGGGAGTCGGGAGGGAGGAGGGAGGGGGGTTCTGGAGGGGGAGCATATGTACACCCATGGCGATATCATGTCCTTGTATGGCAAAACCAATTTAAAAAAAAAAGGAGAAAAAAAAAAAGATAAAGATCATCTGCTAGACAAGGAAGGCTAGTAGTTCTGGCTAGGTTCGGGGATTTTCCGAAGACTATTAGTCAGCTAACAACAAGGCTCTGGCCACCAGCTCACGACCAACAGGACTGTAAATCACTCTCAGCCACGGGCCAGCAAGACTAGATTTAAACCACTGACCAATAACCTAAAGGCCCTCCACTGAAACTCCGCTCTTCCACAACACCCTTTCTCCTCTGTCACTGTTGCCCCAGGCCTAATAATTGGATGAAAAGAGATTTGATTAAGTATAAGATTTATGAGGTTCTACACTGAGAGAAATTGTAATTCAATAGAAGCCATTCTCAAAAAAGGGCTGGAATATGAACCAAATTCTGTATTCCTTTATCTACACCTTTACACACACACGCACACACACAGGCATGTCCATATAAATATTCACACATACTGTTTGGCAACTCATCACTCAGAAAGACTAACGACAATTTTTCACCTTGGGCACTTGGCAGATATAATGGGACACTACTTTGGCAGTGATCAAAAATCATTTTCCTTTATAGTTCTTAATCAAAAATTTATTTCTCATTGACTAACCCCAGGAAAAGGTTATCATCTACTTCTGTCTGTACTTATTTCAGTACTAACAAGAGATTATTTTCTCTCCCATCCTCAGCAGGGCAGAATTACCATCATTCCCAAGACCTCTTTGGGTTCCTTGACCAGAAGAGGCGTTTAGCGATGTCATCCATGATGTATTGCACATTTAATTGCACTATGCAGCTATTCAAAAAGCATTCAGAAGTAATCATTTAGCATTAATATCCCAGGGCAATCCAAGGTCACAGTACATTAAAAACTAATTCATGGTGGCTCAAGAATGCATTTTTCATATATAGAGTAACATAATTCTTTTATGATAAAAATGATAGTGGTGTTACAGAATGATGAGATACAAGATATTCTGAATATCCATCATTGGGCCTACTGTACAAATGGCAAAGTCAGACCTTTGTTCTTCTCATAACTCATCATACCACTAACCTGTATTAAATACCACTATGTTAACCTTTTCTATGAGTGACCATGTTTCAAGGAGAACAGCACGTTATTTACTATCATAGACAATACAAACATTTGATATTGATTGTGATCATTTCACTCTCATATTCTATTATCTCTTAGTTTCTATGGTCATTCTAATATTTAAATTTTCAGCACCTCTATGGGTAATCAAAGGCTTTCTAGTGAAAAATTATACACACATATCTATGAGTGTATGTATGTATTTTATCAACTTCCTTACAGGAATGCTGTGGAAATTAAAGTTGTTATAACTTTCAGTAAATCTACCATGCTAAAATAACAGTGTCCTGCAGCACCAGGCCCTCAAAGCAGTGAAGAATAGGCAGTTTCCATCCTCCAGGACCCAGCCTCTCTCACACTAAACAGCAGTGCTGAATGACAATGTGCTGTCACTCAGCAGGCAACACATGAGGAATTATTTCAGCAATTCAGAGGCAATACTGTTATTTGTTAACATGCTAAATTCTGCATTCAAAGACATGAGTTACCTTGATGGTTGGATGGCATCACCAACTCAATGGACATGAGTTTGAGTAAGCTCCAGGACTCGGTGATGGACAGGGAAGCCAGGTGTGCCACAGCCATAGGGTCACAAAGAGTCAGACACGACTGAGTGATTGAACTGAACTACCAATCCACTGGGGGTTTTTTCCTATTTCTTTATATTTCATACCCCCAAACCCATTTTCCCAGTCAATCCATACAGATGGGACAGAAGCAGAAATTTTGTCCTAATAAGAAGGTCATTTGAAACTATTAAGAAGCATTATCACAACCTGTGTATGGGCTTCCATGGTGGCTCAGGGGTAAAGAATCCACCTGCCCATGCAGAAAATTCGGGTTTGCTCCCAGGGTCAGGAAGATCCCCTGGAGAAGTAAATGGCAGACCACTCCAGTATTCTTACCTGGAGAATCCATGGAGCCTGGTGTGCTGTAGTCCATGGGGTTGCAAGATTCTTTCAGTGGAGATGAAACCACCTGATATTCAAAGGAGATTCCATCTGTAAATCTCATAGCTAGAGAGGAGAAGTCAATGCCTGGCTTCAGAGTTTCAAAGGACAGGCTGACTTTCTTGTTAGGGATTAATTCAGCTGGTGACTTGAAGTTGAAGCCAATGCTCATTTACCATTGGGAAAATCCTAGGGATCTTATGAATTATGCTAAATCCACTCCATCTGAGCTCTATAAATGCATCCCCAAAACCTAGATGAGTTCACATCTGTTTACAACATGGTTTACTGAGTATTTTAAGCCCATTGTCAAGACTTATAGCTTAGGAAAAAAGGTATCTTTCAAAATATTACCACTCATTGACATTCACCTGGCCATCCAAAAGCTCTGATGGAGATATAAAATATGATTAATGTTGCTTTCATGCCTGCTAACACAACACCCATTCTGTTGTCCATGGATCAAAGAATCATATTGGCTTTCAGGTATTATTATTTAAGAAATAACACTTCATAAGGATATAGCCAACCATAAACTGTGATTTCTCTGGTGGATTTGGGCAAAGTAAGTTGAAAACCTTCTAGAAAGGATTCACCATTCTAGATGTCATTAGGAACATTTTTGATTCATGAGAAGAGATAAAAATATCTACATTAACAAGGATTTGGAAGAATCTGATTCTAAACTTCATGGATGACTTTGAGGGGTTCAAGACGTCAATGGAGGAAATAACTACAGATATGGTAGAAATGGCAAGAGAAGTAGAATTAGCAGTGAAGCCTGAAAATGCAACTGAATTGCTGCAATCTCATAATAAAACTTTAATGAATGAGGAGTTGCTTCTTATGGATGAGCAAAGATGGAATGTACTCCTAGTGAAAACTTATTGAATGTAATAATTATTGAATTATTGAATGTAATAATGTACTCCTGGTATAATTATTGAAATAACAGGAAATGGCAACCCCACTCTAATATTCTTGCCTGGAAAATCTCAAGGACAGAGGAGCCTTGTGGGCTATAGTCCACAGAGTCACAAAGAGTCAGATACATAAAGAATTTGGACTATTTCATAAACTTAGTTGATAAATAAGCATAAGAGGTCAAAAGAATCGACTCCAAATTTGAAAAAAGTTCTATGGATAAAATATTAAATAGCATGGCAAGCTACAGAGAAATCATTCATGAAACGTTGATCAATGCAGCAAACTTCATTGTTGTCTTATTTTAAGAAATTGCCACATCCAACTACCCTCATCAGTCAGCAGCCATCAACACTGAGGCAAGACTGTCTACCAGCAAAAAGATTGACTTTCTGAAGGCTCAGATGATGGTTAACAATCTTTAGCAATACAGGATTTTTTAAATTAAGGTATGTGTATTTTTTAGACATAATGCTATTGCACATGTAATAGATGATGTTTTAATTAAGGTATGTACATTTTTAGACAGAATGCTGTTGCACAATTAATAGACACAGTATAGTATAACTTTTTATGCACTGGGAAGCCAAAAAATTTGTGTGACTCACTTTATTGCAGTATTCGATTTATTGCAGTTGTCTGGATCCAAACTTGCAATATCTCTGAGGTATGTGTATACAACATTTGGCTGGTGATAATAGAAAGCTGGAGGCGGCATTGTATGACCAATGGACAATGAACAATGCAGATGTTCAAGTGCTGAATCTGGAATCGATAAATCACTGGTCTCCACTCGGCCTTCCCCGTGACCTCCAGAAGAGCCTTGCAAAAGCTCCAGAAACATGTGTTCATGATTCACCACCCAAGTTGCCTTTCTCCAGACACCTGAGGAGTTCTTTTCCCAGCACTGCAAGGAGAAAGAAGAGTCCTAAGGACCTGATGGAGTGAAAGAAGTGAATGAGACCCGGGAAACTATTCCCAGGGTGAGCAACGGGATACATTGCTTCAACTATTATAAATCTCTATTTTTAAACAATTTTAACACAAAAGGCCATCTTTGGGTGAATTAAGGAAACCAATCATTCTGATTGCAGGTACTTTAAATAGAAAGCTCTCTGCATTCATTTAATTGGTTATCATCTTTCCCCAGCTCCGTTCTGTAAATCCAAAAGCCAGTGGAACTTGGGAAATTGTTCACTTATTCAAGGTTGCTTTGGCCTCTCAGTCTCTTGATGATAAAAACTATAACATTTCTTTCTCCCTCCCATTCTTCTTTTAATTCTTTCTTCTTTCTGTCTTCCTCCTTTTCAATTTTTTATGAGTGTAAGACTTGAAAGACTAGAAAGATTATACCAACTTCAAAAAGGAAGAGACTATAAGAAATGGAATAAAATATAGTGGATTACCTAAAAATCTCCTGAAGGAGTCACTGCTACATTACATCAATCCCCCACATTGTTTCCAAATAGACAACTTCTCCATCATGGATTCTTGGGAAAGCCTGTAAGATGGACTAGTAGAGAATCATGTAAATCCAAAATAAGCACTGATCAGAGTCTGCATTTTATCATTTCTTATTTCAAGAGTATCATAAATGCACATACCCTGGTCTTTTCTACCGTCCTGTCAATCGCTTCTGTACTGGGCTTAGTCGCTCACTTGTGTCTGACCCTCTGGACTATAGCCTGCCAAGCTCCTCTGTCCATGGGGATTCTCCAGGCAAGAATACTGGAGTGGGTTGTCATGCCCTCCTCAGAGGATCTTCCCAACCCAGGGATCGAAGCCAGGTCTCCCACATTGTGAGTAGATTCTTTACTGTCTGAGCTACAAGGGAAGCCCAAGAATACTGGAGTGGGTAGCCTATCCTTCTCCAGGGGAACTTCCCAACCCAGGAAGGAATCAAACCTGGGTCTCCCACGTTGCAGGCCATTCTTTACCAGTTGAGCTACCCTGGGATGCCCCCTGTCTATCAGTAGTCTTGGACAAATCTTGTAGTCTTAGACATGTATTAGCCTTCCTTGTAAAGAGAGCAAGGAAAGCAGGACTTACAATAAAACGAGTTCCTTTCCTTCTAAAATGAAGTAACTCTACTACAATTTCCTCAGGCACATTGTTATCTTCACCAGCCCCCCATCAACAACATTACTATCACCATCATCTCCACATGTTCTATAGCTCTAACAAAGGATGCAGAAAGATGAGAGAAGAAAACTGGCTAAGAATTGCTAGTCCTCAGTTCCAGTGTCTGTCCTGCTTAAGTTTTCTGATCATATGCAAGTTAACTAAACTCTCCAGGCTTATTTTCATCATCTCTTAAGATGAAAGTGTTGGATTGCTCTCCTGTGTCCCTTCTAGATTTAATCTTCTGTAATTTTTTATTCTATTTTAAAATAATATCAATGAACAAAACCTATCCTATTGGATAACTATGGAAAAATTGGATTTCAGGATTATCATGGAAAAACTGATTCAGACAATAATTCTTAAAGAATACAAGTATATTGTTACTATCACCTTAAAGATTAAGAAACTGGACCAAATGGTCAAATTACTTGCCCAAGGTCAGTACATTTATGGGTAATGGAGTTATTAATCAAATTCTCATATAGCTGAACAAAGTTTATGGAGTTAGGTCTGGATTTTAATTTTGGTTCTACTGCTTGCTGTGTGACCTTCAGGCAAGTTGCTTGAGTTCTCTGAGCATTGATTTTCTCATTTCCTCATTTATATTATTTTCTCATTTATATATCCTAGGTTTCAAGATTGTTTGGATTTAACACATATGAGAGATACCTCGTTAGTACTTGACACATAGTAAGCTTGCAGAAAGCGTTAGTGTCTTCTCCTAGTAGCACCAAGTTGCCCGCGGTGTGCCAAAGAGAAGGTAAGTGTTGGGTCTAAGGCTGAGTAGTTGCTGGCAGCCATTGTTCCTTGTAGTGAGTGTTAACTGGGATTTAATCTCTGTGTCCTACTGCCCTCTTCTGGATAACAAACATCAGGTCTGCTCAGGAATTCAGCTTACTGGTCCCATCTAGTTAAGCAAACTCTGGACCTGATTCAATCACACCCACTCCAGAGACACAAAGGAATCAGTTGCTGGACACAACAAGACTGCACCGACAACAGAAGCAAGAGCTAGGAATGAAAAGTGATCACTGACATATTTTTATCCAAGCTTTTAAACCTTTAATTGTATTTATTCACAAAAATATAATCCATCTGTTTCTAAGTCATTTACACCTTTTGTAATAAAGTGCTGTTTTGTATTAAGTTGATGTCCAAAAAGTCAAAGACAATTTTATAAGGGTTCAGATATTTACCAGTTTTTTTAGGTAAATATAATGAAATGTATGAAGTGAATTATAAAATATTTGCATTGAAAATAGCTAGCTTATCACAAGATAATGTACAGAAATTCAAAAGATTGACATGAAGTAAAGTGCAGTCGCTCAGTGGTGTCCGACTCTTTGTGGCCCCATGGACTGTAGCCTACCACGCTCCTCCATCCATGCGATTTTCCAGGCAAGAATACTGGAGTGGGGTGCCATTTCCTTCTCCAGAGGATCTTCCCAACCCAGGGATCGAACCCAGGTCTCTGGCATGGTAGGCAGACACTTTACCATCTGAGCCACAGTGAAAAATATTGAAGAGTAAAAGTGAAATTACATTTGAAATGTACCAAAGAGAAATTATAGCAGTCTGGAAATAAATCTTTCTATAAAGTGAATGATTTTCTGTGTCTAATCACATTCTAACTTATGTCTCATGAATCTCTATTATCACACACTGAGTGTGTTAAAGCAGTATTATTTATTAGAAAACACTATGAAATGTTCTTGCTTACACTTGACATTCATAGATGAGAAATAATGCTTTCAACATCATCTGGTAAAGGAGGGATGGAGTAAGAGCCAATCTACAAAATACTAGATACTAGACTCCAATAAACTATGGAGTCTAGTAGCACCCTGCTATGTTCCCTTTGGGTGCTTGGGTGCTCAGTCCCCTCAGATGTGTCTGACTCTGCAACCCTATGAACTGTAACTCACCAAACTCTGTCCATGAGGTTTTCCAGGCAAGAATACTGGAATGGGTTGCCATTTCCTCCTACAGAGGATCTTCCCAACCCAGGGGTCAAACCTGCATCTCCTTTGTCTCCTGAATTGCAGGTGGATTCTCTACCACTGAGTATGGGGAATCCCAGCACATATACAATTCCAAACACACACACATACATGCGTGAGCACATCCACCCAATTCGAATGCCCATCTGTTCATCCAGCAAACATTAGTGGTCTATAATCAAGACCCAGTTAAAAGTCATCTGATCAGCAGATCCCTCACAGGGCTCAACTAAATGAACGACCCTTTTCTCAATTACCCTGCCCACTTGTCCATTCTTCTGTGATCGCCTTACTGCATTATAACCTGGGCTTCCCGGGTACGTCCATGGCAAGAGTCCAGCTGCTAATGCAGGAGCCACAGTTTTCAATTCCTGGGTCAGGAAGATCCCCTGAAGGAGGAAATGGCAACCCACTCCAGGATTCTTACCATTCTTGCCAGGATAATCCCATGGACAGAGGAGCCTGAAGGGCTACAGTCCATGGGGTCGCAATTAGTCAGACACGACTGAGCACGCATGCATTGTAATTATTATTTATATCTCTATCCATCATCTAGACTATGAATTAACAGAAGTATGATCTCTTTGTCTTATTCAGATTTTTGTCTCCAGCTCCTAACCTGATGCCTGAAATAAGTAGACATTTCAATAACTGTGAGTACAAACATGGATAAAGTGTTTGAAATTCTTTGGTTGTCTTGTCTGTATGTTAGATATTACATACCTGAGGCAGCCAACTTCTAAAACACCTTTCTGCCCACAGCCATGTCTCAGGAAATTCAACAGAAGTGGTGGTATTTCAGCCACAGGCAGCATATAATCACAGACTGGGCAATGCCTCACTGGGAGCTGAAACATGAAATGGAAATCTGGCCCAGTTAACCTTTCAGGTCCTTCCAGATGTGGCCTCCTGTGATTGGAAGGAAATGTATCCTCTCTCATCTGCCCATTCACCTTCTTCCTATTTTCTGAGAACTTGGGAACCTTCAGTGATACTGAATTCCTGAATACTTGAGACTTTTCACACATACTAAAGAAGCTGAAATGTACTAGTCAAGTGGACCCTGTACCTGTAAGTTACCACAGAACTTGATTAGAGTGTTTCCTCTCCCTTGGCATCCCCTAAATTCTAAGGTTGTTCATCATTGTTTCTTAACTGATCTTCACACTTTTCAGCTGAGGCTCATTCTCTGCCATGTATGTTGGGATTCCCCAGTCACATGGACTTTCCCACCAGCTGTAGTCACAGTTGACATGAGTGCCGCTGTGGACAAGGCACTCTGCTGGACACTACATTCATGATGTCATTTTGCCCCTATCAGGTAAATACACTGTGATTCCCATGTTGATGGACTAAGAAACAAGAATAGAGAAATTTGCCCAATTTCTACCACTCAAGAGTCGTGGAGCTGTAATTCAAGTCCATGGTCTTCCTACTCTGGAAGGCATGCTCCTAAGCCCGAAGCCAGTGCTTCTCAGACTCTGCTGTGCAGACTAATGGCCTGGGGGTCATGACTACAAGCAGGTCCTGATGGAGTTGATCTGGGGAGGGGTCTGGGATCCCTCATTCCTCACAGGCCCCCAGAAGATGGATGTGCTGACCTCTGCCTACTCTGGAAGCAGCAGGGCACCTAGCCATTCATGCTGCCTTTAGGGCTTGAACAACTGGCTCTTCTGGGCACCTCTCCAGGTTTGTAGCCAACCTTATCTTCTTATCTTCTCTATGATGAGAGCATAGTGGTGGGCAAATCATATCTGGTACAAACTATTTACCCACAAGGATAACTAGCACCATGACTGCCCACCCAGAGGTCACTGAAGAAAAAAAACGACAGCTTGCAACTCATTCACCTTTGAACTAAACCCACCAGGATTTAAACTTAACTGTCAAAAGAAAAAAAAAAGAATATATATATTGGTTGTTGCTGCTGTTTGTTGTTTAGGCACTAAGAAATGTCTGACTCTTTTCTGACCCCATGATCTGTAGCCTGCCAGGAACCTCTGTCTGCGGAATTTCCCAGGCAAGAATATTGGAGTGGGTTGTCATTTCCTTCTCCAGGGGATGTTTCCAACCCAGGGATCAAACGCAGGTCTCTACATTGGTGAGTGGATTCTTTACCATTGAGCCACTAGGGAATCCCATATATATAAAAACCCATGTGTTTATATATATGTGTATATATAAATACATAAACAATGTTTTGAGTTAATTCACAATATGTTATTATAACTATCTGTTTAAAGCACTTGCAGTAAAATATGAGGTTTTTCTTAAGCAAAACAAAAAACCAACATTGAAGGAAGATCAGGACCTGCAAATCTAATGACATAATATTGTGTGATATAAAATTATTCCACTTGAACAACTTTTAATTAATTATAATGTATATATGCAAGTTATGCCTAATTTATTAAGAGGAGTTCAGCAGCACTGGATCCTAATATATAACACTGGTTGCCATGGCATCCAGCCTTTACAAGAACATCTTGAGGATCATAGTGATGGTATCTAGGTGATAAGTGTGACCTTCCAATGGATTTAATGATAGATAATAATACTGTCCCATCACAGAAAACACCTTAGACTCAAAGTAGAGCATATATGTATATATGCAACTTCTTATTTTATTAGAGGTCATTTAAAATCAGCCAGAAGGAAATTGTGTCTCTTAAATACAAGTTTGCATGTTTGTGCATATACACACACATATACTTGCATATTCACAGATCACACACACATACATTTAATTGACTCTTACAATATTCAGTTAAAGGATCAATCTTGAGAGAGGGAAGACTAGGGGATTTCTGAAGCAGTGAAACTCTTCTGTATGATCCATGTTGGCTACCTGACAAAACCCACTGAACTTACAAAACAAAGAGTGAACCAATATAAACTATGGACTTTAGTCAGTAATGGATTTATATCAGGTTTACTAATTCTAGCATACAAACCTCACAAATACAAGATAATAATGGGAGAACTCTGTGGGGTAGGTATGAATCTATGTACTACATATTCAATTTTTCTGAAAAATTTAAAATCGCTCTAAAAATAAAGTCTACTAGTTAGTATAAGTTATATATAGATAATACATATTATGTATTTACTGTTATTGTTGTTCAGTAGCTAAGTCAGGTCTGACTCTTTGTGACCCCATGGACTGAAGGACACCAGGCTTCCCAGTCTTTCAGTATCTCCCAGAGTTTGCTCAAATTCATATCCATATATTTTTATATATGTATATATATATATATATTTGCATTTTCATACTGTTCATGGGGTTCTCAAGGCAAGAATGCTGAAGTGGTTTGCCATTTCCTTCTCCAGTGGACCACGTTTTGTCAGAACTCTCATAGAAAAATTGGTGCTTTTGAACAGTAGTGCTAGAGAAGACTCTTGAGAGTCCCTTAGACTGCAAGGAGATCAAACCAGTCCATCCTGAATATTCATTGGAGGGACTGATGCAGTAGCTGAATACTTTGGCCACCTGATGTGAAGAGCCAAATGATTAGAAAAGACCCTGATGCTGGGAAAGATTGAAGGCAGGAGGAGAAGGGGATGGCAGAGGATGAGATGGTTGGATGGCATCACTGACTCAATGGACATGAGTTTGAGTAGGCTCTGGGAGTTGGTGATGGACAGGGAAGCTGGCATGCTGCAGTCTATGGGGTCGCAAAGAGTTAGACACGACTGATTGGCTAAACAACTATATAAACGTGTGTGTGTATGTGTGTGTGTGTGTGTGTTCCTCCTAGAGGAACCATTAGAGGAAACCTCATAACTTAAGATGATATGATCAAGAAGTAAGTGGTATTGCCAAAAATTAAAAATATTTGTCTCACAAACTGGTCCTTTTCATGTCTCGTTCTCCATCCCCTTTCTGTATTCCCAACCTGCACACACATCATCCTCCTGCTGCCCCATGCTTGACCAGAGCCTTCTGCCATCCTTCTAACAGGAGTTCATCCATATTCCAGACCTTGGTTTGCCCATAAAAACCTGCTAACCCTATGCTCCACTTCCCCAGGCTTGCTGTCCTTGCAGAAACGATGCCAAAGGGGAGAAGGAAGTTCTCTGACCACATCATACTCTACACTGCATTCACTCCCTCCAGATAATGCCATAGTCCTACAGCTTGGCTTAAAGTTGCATGTCTTCAGCAGACACTCAAAAAATAATTTTAGTAGCAAGAAAAGCATCTTTCAGATTCTGAGGCCTGGAAAGATGAGCCATTCAGTGGCTTCAAACCCACCACAACCATCTCAAGAGCTGCTGTCTCTGTCTGTCCATAGAAAAGGAAGGCGAGTCTGCATTCTGCGCCATGCCAAGCTCAGGAAGCTCACCATGTAAAGGGTAGACAGCTCCTCTACATATATGGTTATTTCCTTATGCCTATCCTGCCTTCCTCACTGTCATTCCTCTGCTGGTTTTACAAAGAAGTCTCACATTTCCTAGAGGCAGTTCTGTTTTTTGTCTCTGCCCAGGGATAGTTACTGGGGCTGCTAAGGTCTTGGAGACAGAAACAGAAGAGAGTTTGGTGCCAAAGAAGGAAGAAAAAAAGAAAACATAGAGAAAATAATTATAGCTATTCAAGACTTAATTAAATTGCTCAACATACTTCCTGTAAGGTCCTCCTACCCTTTAAAAAAGATCCTTCTCTTGGATATTTTCCTTCTGTCCACATTTCCTCTCCCGTTTAGTCCCCAGGGACTACCTTTGAACTTTATAGGGAACATCGAGCCCAATGTTGCCCAGTGTTATTCTATTCCCCTTCATCAAGGAGGCCTGGGAACCAAGAGCCCCGAAAGAATGATCTTCTGTCTACAGTTATTGTTATAAATGTTCCTCTGGAACTCACTAGTGTCCGTATGGTCTTCGGTTTTATTTGAGAACATTCTTGGCTTGTTTTCTATTAAATTCAAGGCAAGCAGAGAGCATAGTAAATGAAAAGATATTTCCAGCTGGGTTCTCAGTGAGATTTATCTTTCAGTAAATAAAGTACCCCTGGGAATAAACTGCTCATCCTTTGAGATGTATTACTATAGTTCCTATCATATCTGTCAATTCAGGGAAAGAGACAATTTGCTAAGTATCCTGTTTCCCTGGAAATTAATTCTTCTGTGAATCGCTTCAACCACTTTGTCCTTTTACCCTCTAGATCAAATATAGACTCTTGGCTTCCTCTCCAGGGCCACCCAGCACTCCAGCGCCCTCTCAGAGGCTCTCTTGCCCTCTTGATAAGCTGTGCTCTGGCCAGCCCATCAGCTGCTTTCTGGCTTCCCTGTCTGTGCTCACGACAGCTCATCCTCATTGAAAATGCCAACTGCCTCATCCATTAACTGAGTCCATCCTAGAAGATGGCCAAAATGATGAATCCAAGATATTTATTCTTTCCTGGAACACCCCACTAGCTACTTCCTGTTGGCCTTAATAGTTAGCAGATTTTTGTCCCTTTTCCCTCGGAATAGTCTTCTGTATTCAAAATGGATTGACAATGAGAGCTGTAAGAACTCTCAGTTCCTACCTACCCCAGTCCTGCTCACCAGCAAGTACTAAAGTCAGCAGATTTGGTCTTCCTTGGGTGCAGTGTTGGGATTTGGAGTTGGCAAGCAATCATCTTTCCCTTTCTGGGATCTTAACCATTTGAGAGCAGGCATGAGCAACCAGAGAGGAATCAGAATCCTGGATTTTTTTTATTTTTAATTGATTGATGATTGGTTTACAACATTGGTTTGATTTGTCAAACATCAGCATGAATTAACCATGGGTGTACGTATGTCCCCGCCCTCTGGAATCTCCCTCCCATCTCCTGCCATTCCCACCCCTCTAGGTTGTTACAGAGCCCCAGGTTGAGTTCCCTGAATCACACAGCAAATCCCCATTGGCTATCCATGTACATACGTTAGTGCATATGCATTCACGCTCCTCTTGATTTACTGTTCTGAGAGCTAGGTTGGAGAATATGGCACGACTTCCGTCCTCTCCTGAAAAGTGGGTCCTAATTGCCACTGACTCAAGCAGCCTGAGGCCAGAGGAGAAGCCAGAGCCACATGAGCAGAGATCTGGCCAGATCTGGTGGGGATGTATGGTTCTTGGTCTGCTTACCACTGGAGAGTGGAGACACAGGTTTCCACAAAGACTGAGCCCCCACAGGTCAAGCAAATCTAAACAGTAAAGGCAGATGCCAAATACTTCATCCATGTCCTATCCTAGAAGTTATACTGCAGACATGAACAATCTCAAAATCTCAGGGGCTTACAAACACTGAAAGTTATTTCTTCCTCATGTTACAGAGTCATGCTGAGTCTGCTACAACTCAGCTCTGCACCCCCTCCCAACTCCAGGACCAAGTTAACTCATCTGAGACATTGCCAGCCAGATGGCAGAGGGGAGAGAGAGTTAACAAATCCCATCCTGGTGTTTAAAGCTGCTGTTCAGAGGGGACCCACTTCACTTCTATGTAGTAAAGAATCTGGTTTGCCCAAAGAGCCATCTTACCTTTGTCCTCAGCTACTGCAAAACAATCTACGTCCCACCTCACAGGAGTGTCTTCATTGAGGACAGGGGCTGGCTACATGGATCTTAAAGAGTGGTCAGCGGCACCTGATAGTCTTCAGGTGGGATGCTCATGCCAGAAAAACTAACCATGTGACTTAGGGTGGGTGCTTTGAGTCAATCACCTAAGCAATTAATAAATCATGCCTATGTAATGGAACCTCAAGAAAAACTCTGAACCCAAAGCTCAGGTGAACTTCCCTGGTGGGCAACACTGTATACATATGGCTCACACTGTTGCTGGGAGGGTGAAGCATCCCGAGCAGAAAGGAACTCTCAGAAACTCTGCTCAATACATGGCTTCTTTTCGCTGATTTCTCATCTATATATTTTTCCTATAATAAACTATAGCCAAGAATATAGTAGCTTTCTGGGAGTTCTATGGGTCTTTTTTAGCATATATGAAAATTGAGAGTGATTTTGGGGAAACCCTGAATTAGCTCTCAGTGTTAGAAGTGAGGGTGGTCTTGTGTGAGCTCTTTCCTCTAAATTTATAGCTGGCATCAGAAGTTTCTCAGCCTGGTGGATTGTGCCCTCAAACCTTACAGGAAGGTTTCTTCAGCCAGAGCAAATCAGAGTCCATGTTGTCTGAATTCATTAAGGCAGGGATACATGGTCCTCCCACAAGAAGGAACAATCTACCACAGTATTTCAGGTAAAGAATTATAAACACTTGAATTGAAGAGGTACCAGAATGATGACAAGAAAAGACTAGATAGGATAGAATAAAGCCAAGATCAAGAATATTTGGTGCTCATTACATGTGAGAGCAATGAAGTGAAATATGAATCATTTCCACAGTTGTAGATTGTTGATGATATCATCCACTGAAAAGACCAGAACTGGAGCTAAAGGGGTTAGTATTTAGCATATTAAGCTTGCAGATCTTTCAGGAAGAGGTGTTTGGTTTAACTCTATTGATATAGAATTCAACAGAGGAATGATAGCCAGAAATACGTGTTCAGCATTCATTTCCATAAGGAATAGTTGAGTGAATGAGATCACTAAACTTCTCTAGAATACAAGATGAGGAGGGCTGAAGATGGAATGCCAAGGCAATTCTTTCCAGCTTTTTTTATGTGAAGACACATACATACTTGTGCAGCTACTTTAGGTTAAACAGACAAGGCAGCTCAAATCTGTAGGCAACAAGCTTGCGGGCTCTGTCCACCGCAAGGACTGTGGGGATCACTATTCACGCTAATAGGGAATTCAGTCCTCCAGAATAAATACATTTAGGAACTGGAAAAAGACAAAGGAAATCGAGGGAGAAAGGAAATTGGAACAAATGCCATCATGGAGGCTAGGAAGGGGAACAGCTGTTCAAAGGAACTTCAGAGAAGTTGCAGAATATGAAAACTGAGAATATGAGTCAGTTTTGGTAAAGAGTACATCACTGTTGAATTGAGAGAAAGAGGTTTTGTAGAGAGGTGGTGTGGAATCAAGACTGGAGGGGGATAAAAGTGATAGAAAAACATCAACCACAAGCCAACTCTCAGTATTGGCTATGGATGAGATGAAAGACATTGATGATAGCAACAGTTTGTCATCAGGTGTAGGGGGAGCTTTCATAAGATGGCCAAGACTTGAACATTTCTAAAAGATAAAGACAAAGTAGCAATGGAAGAGCAGAAGTTCACAATGAGGAAAGAGAGTGATTAATAAACAAGGGCATTCAGAGGAGAGGAGTCAAAGTAGTTACTCACCTAGAGCTGACATCCTGGAGTGTGACATCAAGAGGACTTT
This sequence comes from Antilocapra americana, assembly GCA_007570785.1. NCBI lineage: Eukaryota > Metazoa > Chordata > Mammalia > Artiodactyla > Antilocapridae > Antilocapra > Antilocapra americana. The sequence continues at coordinate 1,847,523 of ML661888.1, read as the reverse complement.
AGGAAGCATCACTATGACCAAAGCTAGTAGAGGTGATGGAATTTCAGCTGGGCTATTTCAAATCCTAAAAGATGATGCTGTGAAAGTGCTGCACTTAATATGTCAGCAAATCTGGAAAACTCAGCAGTGGCCACAGGGCTGGAAAATGTCAGTTTTTATTCTAATCCCAAAGAAGGGCAATGTCAAAGAATATTCAAACTACTATTCAATTATGCTCATTTCACACACTAGCAAGGTAATGTTCCAAATTCTCCAAGCTAGTCTTCAGCAGTACATGAACCGAAAACTACCAGATATATATAAGCTGGATTTAGAAAAAGCAAAGGAACCAGAGATCAAATTGCCAACATCCATTGGGTAAGCAAAAGCAAGGAAATTCCAGAAAAACTGCTACTTCTGCATCTTTGACTATGCTAAAGCCTTTGACTGTGTGGATCACAAAAAACTGTGGGAAATTCTTAAAGAAATGGAAATATCAGACCACCTTATCTGCCTCCTAAGAAACCTTGTGCAGGTCAAGAAGCAACAGTTAGAACCAGACATGGAACAATGGACTGGTTCCAAATTGGAAAAGGAGTACATCAAGGTTGCATATTGTCACCCTGTTTATTTAACTTATATGCAGGGTACCTCATGTGAAATGCTGGGCTGGATGAAGCACAAGCTGGAATCAAGATTGCTGGGAGAAATATCAGGAACCTCAGCTAGAGAGATGATACCACTCTAATGGCAGAAAGTGAAGAGGAACTAAAGAACCTCTTGATAAGGATGAAAGAGGAGACTGAAAAAGTTGATTTGAAACTTGACATTCAAAAAACTAAGACATCTGATTCCATTACTTCATGGTGAATAGAAGGAGAAAAGTGGAAACAGTGACAGATTTTATTTCCTTGGGCTCCAAAATCACTGCTGATGGTGACTGCAGTCATGAAATTAAAAGATGCTTGCTTCTTGGAAGAAAAAAGATGACAAACTTAGACAGCATATTAAAAAGCACAGACATTACTTTGCCAACAAAGGTCCATATACTCAAAGCTATGGCTTTTTCATGTATGGATGTGAGAGCTGGACTTAAAGAAGGCTGATTGCTGAAGAATAGATGCTTTCAAATTGTAGTGCTGGAGAAGATTCTTGGGAGTCCCTTGGACTGCAAAGAGATCAAACCAATTAATCCTAAAGGAAATCAACCCTGAATATTCCCTGGAAGGACTGATGCTGAAGCTGAAGCTCCAGTACTTTGGCTACCTGATGTGAAGTGTCGACTCATTGGAAAAGACCCTGATGCTGGGAAAGATTCAGGGCAGGAGGAAAGAGGGCTGACAGAGGATCAGATGGTTGGATGGCATCACTGACTCAATGGACATGAGTTTGAGCAAGCTCCAGGAAATGGTGAAGGACAGGGAAGCCTGGCATGCTGTGGTCCATGGGGTCACAAAGATTTGGACACGACTAAGAGACTGAACAACAACTACTCTTCAGTGAGACAATTTTTGCTCAGTGCATTTCCTAACATATCAATTTACAGTTCAAACTTTCATTCTAATTTTGGGATAAAATGCTTTTCCCACATTAGATTTCAGCAACGTAAACAAATACTCAGAAATATTTTTAAACACAGGACTTTTAAGTTGGCCAAGAGATGGGAGAGACAAAGAACAGTGTCACTCCTAACTAATCTGCCCTATTACACGTCATTTCTGACCCCTTTGGCTTACAGTCCTTTGTTTCAACCACCACTGCACCAAGCAGGCCCACATGGGTTCCAGACAATTTCATGCTGGTCCAACCTGACAGAGCTTTGTCTCATGCCACATGTGGGTCTCTCACTTCACATCCAGGGCTTTCTTCTAGATGCTGGCAGGCCCTAGTAGGCATATTTGTTGTTTTTGTTAAGCTGCTCAGTCATGTCCAACTCTTTGTGACCCCATGGACTGCAGCATGCCAGGTTTCCCTGTCCGTCACCAACTCCCAGAGCCTGCTCAAACTCATGTCCATTGAGTCGGTGATGCCATCCAACCATCTCATCCTCTGTCATACTCTTCTCCTCCTGCCTTCAATCTTTCCCAGCATCAGGATCTTTTTAATTGAGTCAATTCTTTGCATCAGGTGGCCAAAGTATTAGAGCTTCAGCTTTAGCATCAGTCCTTCCAATGAATATTCAGGACTGATCTTTAGAATAGACAGGTTGGATCTCCTTGCAGTCCAAGGGACTCTCAAGAGTCTTCTCCAACACCACAATTCAAAAGCATCAATTCTTTGGCGCTCAGCTTTCTTTATAGTTCAACTCTCACATCCATACATGACTACTGGAAAAGCCACAGCTTTGACTAGATGGACCTTTGTTGGTAAAGTAATGTCACTGCTTTTTAATATTGTCCATAGCTTTTCTTCCAAGGAGCCAGTGTCTTTTAATTTCATGGCTGCAGTCACCATCAGCAGTGATTTTGGAGCCAAAAAAATAAAATAAAATCTCTCACTGCTTCCATTTTTCCTCATCTATTTGCCATGAAATGATGAGACCAGATGCCATGATCTTAGTTTTCTGAATGTTGAGTTTTAAGCCAAATTTTTCACTCTCCTCTTTCACTTTCAAGAGACTCTTCAGTTCTTCTGTAAGAAGAACTTCTTTAAGTTCTTCTGTAAGAAGGTAATTAAGGTTAAATAAGGTCAGAAGGACCTTAATCCCATAGGACTAAGGTGCCCTTATAAGAAGAGGAAGAGGTGCCAAAGCTTTCCTTCTCCCATGTGAGGGCACAACAAGATGATAGCCAAGGAACTTTCACCAGAATCCCATCAATGTTGGCACCCTGATGCACTATGAGAAAATAAATTTCTGTTGTTTATGCTACCCAGTCTATGGTATTTTGTTATGGCAGTCCAAGATAACTAAAAAAGCCCCCAAGAAAATTGCCCTAAAATGTATTTTACATAACTTCTTGTAAGACAGTCAGAAGATCAAGCAGTCAGCCTCATCTAGAGGCAACTCGCTTGATAACATACTTCATTTCAGCTCTTACTCATTCCCACCTCACTCCCCTTGGCTCTCATTTTTATTCTCTGTAATAACACCTCCTACTAGTGAAAACCTGTAACTCAAATTGGAACTTGAACTCATGGTCTTTAAACTGAGATTACACACCTGGTCTCAGGATGTAATGAAGCTCGGGTTCTTGATGTCTCATTGCAGAAAAAATCAGTGAAGGACAAAGTGATAGGTAAGAGATGAACTTATTTAGAGAGAAACACACTCCACAGAAAAGAGCAAGGGCCATCTCAGAAGGCAATAGTGGCCCCAGGGTATGGGCTTGCCAGTTTTTATAGGACTTGGTAATTTCATAGACGAATGAGTGGGAAGAGTATTCCAGCTATTTGGTGGAAGACGTAGGGATTTCCAGAAACTGAGCCACAGCCCACTTTTTGACCTTTTGGGTCAGCCTTGGAACTGTCACGGTGCCTGTGGGTAAGTCATTCAGATCATTCAGCTTGCTGGTGTGTTATAGTCTGTATGCACTGAGACTCAAGGCCCAGCAGAAGCTGACTTCTCTGCCATCGTGGACCCATCTGGTTCTAATTAGTTTATGTCGTTGTCTTCAGGCTATGTCACTCTGTCAAATGTACTGCTCTTCCCCCTTCCCTCCAATTTCACTATCATCAGACTCTGTCCTCTGGGAAACTGAGGCTAAGACACCATGTATATGCCAGTGACATTCAAATATTTATGTGTATGTATATAAATATATATATATAAGACATACCTCTCCCAAAGACTCCAGATTTGTATAACTATCTTCTAAACAACATCACCATTTGGATATCTAATGGACATCTCAAAATTCCTGACCTTTTCCCTCCACAGTCCTCCATATCTCAATGCAAAGCATCTTTATACTTGAAAGTTTCTGAGGTCAGAGTTCTTGAAATTAACTCCCCTCTCCCTCTCATATACTACATCAGATCCATCACAAAATCTTGTTGGGTTTACTTTAAAATATATCCAAATTCCAATCACTTCCCACTACTATCATCCTTATCTGAGCCATCATCATCTATAGCTTGGATTATCACAATAGTCTCTTAAATGTACTGTTATGGTCTTTAGAGACCGGAACCTGGGAACAGGAGTCCATGAAAAGAGTCGGACACAACTGAGAAACTGAACTGAACTGAAGGAAGTGAGAAGAAAGTGTCCTAGGCACAAAGACATCAAGTACCAAGTTCCTGGTGTAAGATATTGTTTGACATTCACAGAAGCACCAAGATATCAGTATAATACTGGAGGGAGCCAGCAGGAGAGAAAGCATCAGAAAATGAGGTTGGTGGGGTATCAGGGAACCCAATTGTGTATACTCCATTGGAGAACCTTGTAGGTCAATGTAAGGATTTCAGATTTTGCTCTGAGATGGCACCTTTGGAAGGTTTTGAACAGTTGAGTGATAGAATCTAATTTGAGATTTCTCAGAAAGTATTTAAGGGCTTCCCTAGTGTTGGAGTAGACTCTTGAGAGTCCCTTGGACTGCAAGGAGATCCAACCAGTCCATCCTAAAGGAGATCAGTCTTGAATGTTCATTGGAAGGACTGATGTTGAAGCCAAAACTCCAATATTTTGGCCACCTGATGTGGAGAGCTGACTCATTTGAAAAGACCCTGATGCTGGAAAGATTGAAGGCAGGAAGAGAAGGGGACGACAGAAGATGAGATGGTTGGACAGCATCACTGACTCAATGGACATGAGTTTGGGTAAACTCCAGGAGTTGGTGATGGACAGGGAGGCCTGGCCTGCTGTGGTTCATGGGGTCGCAAAGAGTCAGACACAACTGAGCAACTGAACTGAACTGGACTGAACTGGTAGCTCAGATGGTAAAGAATCTGCCTGCAATGCAGGAGACCCAGGTTTGATCCCTGACTCAGGAAGATTCCCTGGAGAAGAGAATGGCTACCCACTCTAGTATTCTTGCCTGGGAAATCCCAAAGGATTAGAACGGACAGAGGAGACTGGCAGGCTACAGATCATGGGGTCGCAAAGAGTCAGACATGACTGAGGGACAAAAGTATTTAAAACGATCACTCTGAAATCTGTGATGAGAATGGGGGACAAGGGCAAAAGCAAGGATGCTAGTTAGGGAGGGGACTGGTGCTGTGATCTAAACAAGAAGCATTGGCTCGAGCCAGAGTGACAGAAAGGACCTGAGTTTTTAAAAATAGTGTCAGATTCTGAATTTATTTTCAAGAAGGAATCAACAGGATTTGTGGGAAAAGATTATGTCTTCCTTGCTCACTGAGGAATTCCTGATGCCTTGTGATCCATCCAAATCAGTCGCTTCTCTGTGCAATCTAGAATCTTATATGGGCTCAAGATCAGCCTTACCAGGCCATGCTGTGCTATCTTTCTGAAAATCCAGGAAACTTTTGTTCATATCTGGCATTCTGCCATCTGCCTCACATTTAAATTTCTCTTGTACCACTGGCCACAAGTCTGAGAAAATATCTAAATATCTGTAAGTTTACATGTCTACAAAAAAAAATCTATATAATTCCTCTGCATTATCAAGAAATTGAATTTCTTTTAAATGCAGATTTTTCATTTTATTTTCCTTGTTTAGCTTAATTTCTATGTATTCTTAATAGTATCTTTGACCTTTCCTGTTTGTACCAAAAATAGAAGCCGTCTGCAAGGCAGAGGCCTTACCGGTCTGCGTTAATATGACTTTATTATTCCATGACAATTCTGTCAGGATGTTTTCTAAGAAAATGAAGTTGTGTTGCTTTCTGTCTCAAGAACATTCTGAAAATCCATTTCTCCAAATAATGAACAAGTGTACCACACTCATCAGAGTTAGTCACTCCTTTCCCAGACAATAGGCCTCCCAAGCAGACTCACTGCCCAATTATTTACCCTTGAAAACCCACCTGGCCATCCATCCTGAACAATTTCATCATGAATTTTGCCCAGTACCAATCAGGCCCTGCTGTTGAAAGAATGACTCCTGAAAACCTTGTAAATATTCCTATTTTTGCCCTCTTTGCTCTACAGCGGTTGTCTTCCCTACTGCCTTGTTTTATCAAAGGTGTCTTCTTAGTGTCTTTTCAGGAACTGTTAACAGTTGATGGATTTTATTTCTTTTTAGAGAATATGGAAGTCAAACAGAGCTACAGTAACTTCTTTTTTCCTCCATCATCTTAACATTAAATCCTCTGGTAATGAGACTCTCTGTTCTCTCTTTTTTGGTTTTAGGGGACTTATTTTTCTATCTTCTATTCACTTAGGGCTTTTTAACCTTCCATACATTGTTTCTTCTTTCACTCCTAATCCTTCATCTCCTCACCTTCCAGTGAGAGAAAATACTGCCTGCATCACAAGAAAATGAAGAGATTAGGCAAGATGCTACTTGAGAATATAGTGAGTGAAACGAGTGAAAGTCACTCAGTCGTGTCTGACTCTTTGCCACCCTGTGGTCTGTCCATGGGATTCTCCAAGCAAGAATACTGGAGTGAATTTCCATGCCCTCTTCCAGGGGATCTTCCCAACCCAGGGATTGAACCCAGGTCTCCTGCACTGCAGGCAGATTTTTTACCATCTGAGCTACCAAGGAAGCCCCTAAGAATATAGTTTGCTATGCAAATATCAGGGATAAAATCCTCCTTCGTTTTCCCATAGCTCTTTGCATTCTATCTCTAATTTAGTATCTACACTTGGCTCTTTCTCTTTTACTGTAAACTTTGAAAAAGAAAGAGCTATTATCCTTTTCTTTATCTTAAAACTTTGTGTGATCCAAAAGTTGGTTCTCTGCAACACAGGGCAGAGAGAAAAGAGGCCAGATCAGGCCAAGGCAAGGTCTACAGATGAAAAAACAGGCAGATGAGTGTTCAACAAGCTTTGACTAATGTCAGAGACCAGAAGGCAAGTGGGCAGGTGCTGAACCAAGGTTAAAATCAAAAGTCCATACACAGAGGCAAGTGGTACTAATTAACTCTGGGGAGCAATGGCCTTGTCATGAGAGGCCATGCCCCCACAAAGGGCAGACGTGTTCCTGAACTGCTCTGCCGTGGTCAGAGTCTATGTTTCATTTTTAGAGCTTCTTTTCCCTCCCAAGTATCCTTTGCTTCTATGGTCTCTGGCTATAAAATGCATTATGTCAACTCTTCAAAGTTCTCTTTGTAATTTTACTACAGGGGCCAGCTTTATCCAAAAGTTCCCTCCTTTATCATGAGGAACTCTAAGATAACCAATTCACTTTCTTAGAATATTCCACAAGTGATTGAAAAAGAAGGCAGATTTACCTAGAGTCACTGGTGAGCCAAAGGACTGTGTCTAACAAGTAGTTAAAGGACAGGTGTCTACATAGGGTCTGGGCCTCTTCATTCTGCCAGAGGACATCCATTTATTCTGGCTCCTGTTCAAACTGCTCTAGACAGAAAAGTGTTCTGCACTTGCCTAAGAGGCATTGTAGCACCATCAGATGAGCAGAGCAAATCTGTGTAACCCAAAGACACACATTTTCAGGAGAATGCCATCTTTCTGTGAGCTGATGCCCTCTCACTTTTATTTTTGAGCATCATAAATAGTAAGAAGACGAGGTTACAGAAAAAGGAGAGGATGGAATTTATTTTCACTACCAAACACAAGAAATGTACGGCAGAATTTGCTCTAAATTCTTTTCAGATGAGAAGCTTTATTTAAATATATTATTTTGAAATTAGGAATCTAGCAGCAAAACTAATTATTTACTGATATATGTACTCACACACCTAAACACACACCCTTAAAACACCTTTCTAATGTATTTCTCAACAACATTTCTAATCTGTTATAGATTCAAATGCATCTAGAGATAAAGCATTGTTAATGCTAACCAACAGGGAATAGTAAAGAGCATGACAAACCTGAGAGTACATGCTCTGCCTAAAAATACTCATATTATTTTTCATCAATATTATTTTTGGTAATGGAAGCTATCACTCAGTTCAGTTCAGTCACTCAGTCATGTCCAACTCTGCGACCCCATGGATTGCATGCAGCACACCAGGCTTCCCTGTCCATCTCCAACTCCCAGAGTCCACCCAAACCCATGTCCATTGAGTCGGTGATGCCATCCAACCATCTCATCCTCTGTCGTCCCCTTCTCCTCCTGCCCACAATCTTTCCCAGCATCAGGGTCTTTTCAAATGAGTCAGCTCTTTGCATCAGGTGGCCAAAGTATTGGAGTTTCAGCTTCAACATCAGCCCTTCTAATGAACATTCAGGACTGATCTCCTTTAGGATGGACTGGTTGAATCTCCTTGCAGTCCAAGGGACTCTCAAGAGTCTTCTCCAACATCACAGTTCAAAAGCATCAATTCTTCGGTGCTCAGCTTTCTTTATAGTCTAACTCTTACATCCATACATGACTACTGGAAAAAAAGCTATCACTAGCCATATTCAAATAGGGGGTTCAAGTTTGTGTTACCTGCAACTAACCTCTATCAAGACTCCACATTCTGTTTTTCTGTCTCTGTTGCTCTCATGAAAACACTTCACTTTTTCTCTTTGATATAGCAAAACATTCTTGGAGACACATCATCATAATATAAATTCTAATCTCTGAAATATTCTCATTTTGCCTCTAAGTGTCAGAAATAGCATTCTATAAGTTGGCCTCCAAAATATTATAGGAGACATACTCAAGTTACTCACACAGCTACTAATAACTATAGGTAACTTTTATTAAACACTTATTACATACTGAAAGTGAAATTGTTGCTCTCCCCATATTTAATAAATAACAGAAATAGTGAACAAAGGGAAGATCTGATGTATATAAGCCACAGTTCAACTGACTCATTGTGCAAATACATACTACATTGCAAGGGCAACAATCACTACTATTTACACAGTAGCCAGTTGAGACTTAGCTGTTGAGTGTGTATGTGAGAGAGAGACAGAGTATGACACAATTGCCAGGTAATTTTATCTTCCAGTGTGTGAATATATGTTTGAACAAACAGCCGACTGGTATGTGGTATTACCCACTACACATTCAGCTCTCATTATCTCCAAGATCTCTCAAGAGGCTTTGCAAAGACATTAAAATCCTATTATTCTTATGTTAATGTAATATTTAAAATTTCTTTCTCAAGTTAATGAAATAACTAATGAAAGTTATTTTTCCCTTAATGAGTGACTCTAGTTGTGTGATAACATGTGGCTCTGACGAGTTAGAAGTGAGGCAGAAGAATCCAGAGTGTTAGCACTTCATGGAAATTAGCCCAGGCTGCAATGTTCTTATTAGTGAGGAATAATTGTCTGAAGCAAACATGCCCACTAACGAGTAGACACAAGGTTGCCATGTCAGGAAGCTGTTATTAAGGGCCTGGAATTCCTTTTAAAGTTCTAGGAAGAATGAGTGTAAAAACTCACCTTCTAGAGCAAGGAGAGACAAATTTCGCTGTGAAGGACAGACAGTATACTAATATTTGAGACATTTCCGGCCATACAGTCTCTGTCTCGATTACTCAACTCTGCCTTTGCTGTGGGAAAGCAGCCCAGAACAGAAAGAGATAACACGTAAATAAGTGGATGTGGCTGAAATTTGAATTTCATAAATTTTCCTGTGTCACAAAACACCGTTTTTCTTTTGATACTTTACAATCTTTTAAAAATATAAAAACATTCTTAGCCAATGGACTATCAACAAACATGCAGGGGAACAGATCTGACCCACAGGCCATATTTTCTTACATTAACAGTCCTAACACCTAAACTTAGAGTGACTTATCTTCTTTGGATTAAGGAATTTGAGGAAGAGACCATCAGAGTCAGTATGGCCTCATACCTTTCCCTTCCAGCATCCTCTTATGTTAACTTTCAGTAGAACTGAAGGATACAAGGGCCACTCACCCTCCTTTCTACTTGCTGCTGCTGCTGCTGCTGCTAAGTCGCTTCTATGGGACCCCATAGACGGCAGCCCACCAGGCTCCTCCGTCCATGGGATTTTCCAGGCAAGAGTCCTGGAGTGGGGTGCCATTGCCTCTCCCCTTTCTACTTGAGGCTCTTCCAGTTAACCATCAGACCCTGGAGAACCTTCTCCAGCCTGATCTTACTCAAATCTTCCTTCTCATCTAAGAAGGTTGAAATGTCACTGAGGATGTATCCAGTTTAACTGTAAAGTTAGACACATGTTTTTGAGGAATAATTAGCACTATGGGAAAAAAGATGCTCCCAGTATGTTAAGTAAAAAGATCAGAAAACCACACCCATATATACGACCAGATCTCAACCTTTTGTTGATAATTTTGAGGTGGTTTGAATTTTATCTAGATTGTTCTCACACTTTTCAAAGTTTTAATCGATTATTTAAGAGAGAAACATATGATGCTGCTTCCTTTCTAAATATCATCCAAACCCTTAAAGCAATCCCCCTCCCGTGTGAGGTTTCCACTGATTCTGATTTGTATCTCCTGACCTTAAATCCTGATCTTTAAGTCTCATCCTCTGTCTGAAAATAGAATCTCTAAAAAATAGCCACTGTAAATAACAGTTGTGGCCCTGACGGCTGCTAGACTGTCCTAGGGAAGTGAGGCCTTGTTAAAGAGAGACTTTAAAAATCACTTTGTCCCTGACATGAATGGCTTTATTTTTTTTTTCTTTCTTTTTTTTTTTTATTGTTTTTGCCATACAATGTCATGATATCACCATGGGTTTACATATGCTTCCCCTCCAGAACCCCCCTCCCTCCTCCCTCCCCCACCCCCCGGGAAATCTCGCTACACCAGCCCCGAGAATCAATCCTGGGCTGGCGATTGATTAGACATATGATAATTAACTTGTTTCAATGTCCTTCTCCCATATCATCCCACCCTTACCCTCATCCACAAAGTCCACGAGTCTATTCTATACATCTGCGTTCCTTTTGCTGTCTCGCATGTTGGGTTCTCGTTACTGTCTTTCTAAATTCCATATATATGTGTTAATATACTGTATTGTTGTTTTTGCTTCTGGCTTACTTCACTCTGGATAATGGGCTCCAGTTTCGTCCATCTGAGTAGAATTGCTTCAAATGAATTTTTTTTTAATGCTGAGTAATATTCCATCGTGTATATGTACCACAGCTTTCTTATCCATTCATCAGTTGATGGGCATCTAGGTTGCTTCCATATCCTGGCTATTGTAAACAATGCAGCGATGAACATTGGGGTACATGTGGCTCTTTCAATTCTGGTTTCCTTGGTGTATATGCCCAGCAGTGGGATTGCTGGGTCATATGGCAGGTCTATTTGCAGCTTTTTAAGGAACCTCCACACTGTTTTCCATAGTGGCTGTACTAGTTTGCATTCCCACCAACAGTGTAAGAGGGTTCCCTTTTCTCCACATCCTCTCCAGCATTTATTGCTTGTAGATTTTTGGATGGCAGCCATTCTGACTGGTGTAAAGTGGTACCTCATTGTGGTTTTGATTTGCATTTCTCTGATAATGAGTGATGTTGAGCATCTTTTCATGTGTTTGTTAGCCATTTTTATATCTTCTTTGGAGAAATGTCTGTTAAGTTCTTTGGCCCACTTTTTAATTGAATTGGGTTGTCCTTCTTAAAGAAAGTTCTTACAAACTCCACTTTGGGGGACAGTTATTATGTCAGCAGCTATAAGAACAGCAGCTTGACCTTTCTGAATAAAACAAGTAAGCTAATAAATGTAAAACTGTGTCTCTCAAACTTAGTGGCTATGGGGGTGGTTTTTAGAAATCTCAGTTTGAACATTTTTTTTTTGTTGTTGTTGTTGTTCCCCTGAAGAAGTAATAAAACTGAGCAACGAAGAATTGATGCTTTTGAACTGTGGTGTTGGAGAAGACTCTTGAGAGTCCCTTGACTGCAAGGAGCTCCAACTAGTCCATCCTAAAGGAAATCAGTTCTGAATATTCATTGGAAGAACTGATGCTGAAGCTGAAGCTTCAATACTTTGGCCCCCTGATGTGAAGAACTGACTCACTGGAAAACATCCTGATGCTGGGGAAGATCGAAGGATGAGGAGAAGGGGATGACGGAAGATGAGATGGTTGGATGTCATCACCAACACAATGGACATAAGTTTGAGTAAGCTCTGGGTATTGGTGATGGACAGGGAGGCCTGGCGTGCTGCAGTCCATGGGGTTGCAAAGAGTCAGACATGACTGAGCCACCGAACTGAACTGAAATAGTAATATTAGCAGCAGCAAGGTAAAGTTTACTTTCTGTCATCAGGGATACTTCAGTGGATATATTAAAAAAGCACCACATTGGGATACATGTACAAGGCTGGGAGTGGAAAGGGGTATGGGAGTTGCCTCACAGTACAGAATTCTAAAATCATCACATATTGGGTGGATCAGTCAACTTCAATCTCCCCGTTCAGCCTGATGGGGTGTCCCACATAAATGAACATGAACTTGAGGACGTCACTTGGGAAATGCTACCAGAGAGCTTCAAACAGAAAAACAATAACAAAGCCTTCAACAACACAATATTATGGCAACTCATGATTGATGTCCTAAAAATCAATGATTTCTCTTTAGTTTCCCCAGCTGCTACCTTGCCAGTTAGCCTTCAGAAATTTCCACCTTTGCATTCATTTCATTCTTTTATTGTGGGGAGTTAAAAAGTGACTCTGCAGTGAGTTCACGCTAGTGTTGTTGAGCTCCAAGAGTAACTGTTATTCAGAGCGGAAGCGGGGCTCTCTGCTCTGTATCTCTGTAGTCCTGTGAGAACTCAAAAAGTTGTGTCGTACACCATAGCAGAGTCTAGCAATGAATTAGGAGCTGGTGAGACCTTGGAAAGTGAGATCACCTATGTCAGCATGTCCTCATAGTTCTAGGAAATTCTTCCTCAATAAATAACACTGTAAACTAGTAAATAACTTTAGTGCTTGCTTCAGGAAATTCTTGAAGATCTGGGCAAAGAGTTTGGTTACATGGATAAACAGTTCTCTCAGGATGCAAAGTTGCTTATTTAGGCAACAGTTCACTTATCAGATAATATTTTATTTATCGCCACTTGCTTTAAGATGTGTGTTAGTATATTCATCAATCCAAAATTACTATGTCATAAAATTTGTCTCAATCATTCTCTACCTTAAAAGATTCTCCCTTAAACCACATCCCTGAATTCTATAAATGTCCTCTTCTGACTTCCATCTTGGAGATATTACTAAGATACTGTCATGGTGTTATTCTTCACCATTGTGGTAAGTCTAATAAACGGTTTTGCTTGATCAACAGGTTTTCCTGGTGGTCTGTTGGTGGGAAGTTGATAGTCAACAAGGGGCTTCCCAGGTGGCTCAGCGGTAAAGAATCTGCCTGCAATGCAGGAGACCTGGGTTCAATCCCTGGGTCAGGAAGATCTCCTGAGGAGGGTATGGCAACTCACTCCGGTATTCTTGCCTGGAGAATCCCATGGACAGAGGAGCCTGGTGGGCTACAGTCCATGGGGTCACAAAGAGTCAGAACCAACTGAAGCGACTACACATGCACACACGCACGATAGTCAACAAAGTGGATTGGTGTCAATATTGAAACAAATTACCATGGGAAGAGAAAACACCC
>ML661888.1:1814587-1828977 GCA_007570785.1 Antilocapra americana | reverse complement strand
ATGAACAGGCCTGAAATGGAGATCGGGCCCTATGAATTCCTTCTTCACCTCTGGCAGCCGGGAGGAAGGACCGCCGCTGACGGGCACCGCGGCCACAGCGACTGCAGAGAGGCAACTATGCACCCAGACCAGATCCGCCGGTGCCGCAAGTCTTGCAAAGAGTTTTCGCAGGCAGCGCAGGGGCTGTTATCTGGGAACAAAGGGGACAGGGTATTCAGGAGCCAGAGCGTGAAAGGATCCAGTGAAGCAGGAGTGAGTGTCTTGGGAGCTCGCCTGCCCGTGATTCCTCCTCCAAGGGCAAACACAACGCCTGGAAACCTGGTTTAGCCAACATATTCATATTTTCCCCCAGGGCTTTCTAAACCCTCAACTGCTCTGCGGGAAACACCATCAAACTAAGCTGAGAAGACCCACCCCCTCTCCCAGACACTGAGTCGGCTGGGGGGGGGGTGCGAGTGGGGGGCTCGTTTGGGATAGATGCTTCTGGAATCACATTTTCTGAGACACGAGTCTTCAAATACTCTTTCAATTTTCCTACATTGGACGTGTTGGGAATTTTCTCCACCACCCCCATTTTTTAATGAGCTACATAAATTCAAGTTAAACTGAATGTTATCCTTCAGAGGCAAAATTCTTCCAGAGACAAACCATTATTGGGAGAGAATTCATGAAGTAAGATGAGCTGTGGCGTGCTGAACCCAGCTCATACTAGCTCATGAAAGTCCATGTCAAATCTTCAGGAATTTTGCACACTGATTTTTAAACTATTGGTAACTTGATATTGGTCATAGTGGTGGTATTTACACCACGGAGGTTCAGTTCAGTTTAGTTGCTCAGTCGCGTCTGACTCTTTGCGACCCCATGGACTACAGCACACCAGGGCCTCCCTGTCCATCACCAACTCCCAGAGTCTACTCAAACTCATCTCCATTGAGTCAGTGATGCCATCCAACCATCTCATCCTCTGTCAGCCCATTCTCCTCCTGCTTTCAATCTTTCCCAGCATCAGGGTCTTTTCCAGTGAGTCAGATCTTCGCATGAAGTGGCCAAAGTATTGGAATTTCAGCTTCAACATCAGTCCTTCCAATGAACACCCAGGACTGATCTCCTTTAGGATGGACTGGTTGGATCTCCTTGCAGTCCAAGGGACTCTCAAGGAATTCTCTCCTTTTCCAACTTTGTATTGCTTATTCTCAACTCATTCAATATGAAAGCTGAGACTGATCAATGACATATAATATTAACTCATTCAAAAGAAGTTTGCTAATGCTTAAGGATTATGGTTATATTTTAAGAAAAATATTGCTTACACTTTAAATTCTAAATGCCTCAAAATAGCATAGAGTTCTCCACATTTAGCTTTATTTCTATAACCTTAGTCTGATTGCTCATCAAAATAAAGCTTCTGCTCATAAAATGCCCAGGATACTCCATGCTCATTCTCAACATCAAACCTTTGCTCATTTATGGATTCCTTGTCAGAATTGCATGACCCTGTCCTACTACCCAACTAATCCTGTACCTTCTTCAAAGTCCAACTTCAACCCACCTGCTCTAGTTCTTTTCTCATAGCTCTAGTCCAAAAGGACTTTTCTCCTTTTATCTATAACTTCCATGTTTGTTTGTTTTTTTGTTTTGTTTTGTTTTGCTTCATTTCTTACTTTGGCTCTTAATCATACAATACACTATCTTGCATTTTCATTTTGTTCCTTTCTGTAAGAATGTCTTGTCTACTTATAAATTATTACCTCTTGAAAACCAATGATTTATGTCACATCAGATAGTATATACCTTCCCCAGGTCCTAGCCCAGCCCTGTCTAACTCATGGTAAGTGCTTCAGACAGTATTCTCAACTCTCTGAATATGGACTCTTAATAGATACTGCCCCCTGGGCCTCAACTCTCAGAAATCCTGGTTGGGTTAGTTTGTTGTGTCTATAAATGTTTCCAAATGGTTACAAATACACCTACATTATTGCTACCCAATCCAGAATCCCTGGGGGATTTTAACATACAACCCTGGTAGCTCAGCTGGTAAAGAATCCACCTGCAATGCAGGAGGCCTCATTTTGATTCCTGGGTCAGGAAGATCCTCTGGAGGAGGGATCCGCTACCCACTCCAGTATTCTTGGGCTTCCATGGTGGCTCAGTCAGTTAAGAATCTGCCTGCAATGTGGGAGACCTGGATTTGATCCCTGGGTTGGGAAAATCCCCCAGAGGAGGACATGGCAACCCATTCCAGTATTCTTGCCTGGAGAATCCCCATGGACAGAGGAGCCTGGTGGGCTTCAGTCCATGGGGTCACAAAGAGTCGTACATGACTGAGGAACTAACCCTTTCACCCTCTATGGTTGAGAAACATTACTTAAAAATTATATGAATGAATGAGTGAATGGATGGATATAAAACTAAATCATACAAAATAATTATCAACACTTCTTTTTTTTAAAAAACCAAGATTGATGCACAACTAACTGAAATGGAATGCTGGTCATCAAGGCCCTGATCTTGACCATGAGCTCCTTAAAAATAAGCCATATTTGTAGCAAGATCTCCATCTATCACAGTGTCTGGCACCAAGTACATACATACATATAGATGATTGGTGTTTCTAGTTTATCCACTTATATTCCTCCCACCTCACCAATCTGGGTGGTAGAACCTTCCAGATCTCAACTTAGATAAGAGCAAAATAGAAACTTTTTGTTGTTGTTTTAAAGCTGTATTTTTTTCAATAATAAGACAAAGGAATGGATAAGTTAACTTCTTGATGAAGATGGTGAAATAAAAAAGCAGAACAACTGTCTCTTGTTTGCTTTTATTTTTCCTCCACAAAGGAGAATGATATTCAGACTGCAATGGATGAAGCACAAATCTTAGGCGAGATAGAGAGTGTCTAGCAGCTTTAAAATGTGTTCAAGTCCAGATGCATCACATCTAAGACAATTAAAACAATTTGCAGCTGTTATCACAGCTGCTAGTGTCCTGGGAAAAAAAATCAGAGGGAATGGGAAAATTGCCAAAAGATCAGAGCTAAGCAAATGCCTCGGATTTCAAAAAAGGGGATTTTGTAATCCAAAACTAGATGAGTTTGACTTTCATACTCAGCAACATTCTAAAGTATATTTTTCACCAGATAATTTGTTTGCACTTAGTAGGGAAAGAACTGACCATTAGAGAGAATGAGGTTGCCAAAAATAATTCAGTGCAAACGATTTTTACATGATTACTATATTAGGAGAGTAGATGGAAAGAATGTCACAGGCAAAACTCATTCAAAAACCAGTCATGATTGATTCAGAGGCAATGTACTATAAGTCCTTTGAGTTCATGCGCGAAAGCCTTAATGATGAAATGCCCAGCAAAAATGCAGTTGTTGGCTTCAAGGGGAGTTTAGTCTAGAGGTAGGGAAAGAAAACTAGGTCATTCTTCATGGGGTAAAACATGGGTATAAGACAGAAAGGTGGAAGGAAAGTCTTAGATGAAGGAAAATAATTGAAGAGATTAGCATCTCAATGAGGATCAGGATAAAGAGAAATGAGAGAACTTCTTTCTCAGGTCAAAAGAGCTGAGGACTGCTCACAGGGGACCAGGAACACGGCAGATGAAGAAAACAGGTGAAAAGCTTCATGACAGTGGCCACGATGGCTTAAGGAGCTGCAGGAAGTTCAGGAAGACACGACATAGAATTCAGAGTGCAGAGTGAGGCACGAAGAGAGAAAGGCAGGAGAAACAGGCAAAAGTCAGACCTAAAAGTCATGTCAAAGAGTGTGGACTTTATTCCGAGAGTACTGGAGAACCTTGGAAAGATATTAAGCCAGAAAATGCACATTGATTTCACCAAGACATTTAACAGTCTCTCATGGGCTGCAAGGAAATCAAACCAATCAGTGCTAAAGGAAATCAATCCTGAATATTCATTGGGAGGACTGTTGCTGAAGCTGAACGTCCAAAACTTTGGCCACCTGATGCAAAGAGCCAATTCATTGGAAAAGACCCTGATGTTGGGAAATTAGAAGGCAAAAGGAGAAGGGGGTAGCAGAGGATGAGATGGTTGGATAACATCACTGACTCGATGGAAATGAATTTGAGCCAACTCAGGAGACAGTGGAAGACAGAAGAGCCTAATGTGTTACTGTCCATGGGGTCACAGAGGCAGACACAACTTAGTGACTGAAAAATAACATCATATTAATGTGGATACTGTGGAGAACTATGACCTGGGGATCAATACAGTAGGTAGACTTGTAACCATTTAGAAAAATTGTCCTATTAAATATCAGTGCATAAAATTGTTAGTAAATAGGAAGAACTGTGTTAGCATTTCTCTACACCCTTTCCTTAATTCTACTTTATTAGGCAAATTTGTCAAGAATTGGAGCAGTCTTTTCACAGGTGATACAAAGCTAAGAAGATAAATGTGTTGTTCACCATTATCAAGATCCGGGAAGCCTTTGGCAGGATAGGATGAAGGACCTAACCCAGCAAGATAAAATTTTAAACTGAATTTTGTTTAAAAAATAATCTATTGTAGAAGTTTAAAATGTGCAAGCCCCACTTTATAATACTTCATGTGAAAAATACAAATTCTAAGGTCAAAAAAAAGCTGTCATATTAGAGGGCTCTGTGACCCTCTTTCCAGAATTTTAAAATAAAGAAATGCTGTTGGTGATACTGTTGTATTTGGATCAAGGTGGGGAACGGCTCCACCAGCTCACGTTTGGAGAACTATGGCCACTTCTAGATCCTGATATTCAATGTCAAGGTATTTGACAACCTGGAAGGTACGTGATGTAAAAAAAAAAAAAGTATAAAGATATATGCTAAAAAAAATTAGAGGCCCTTAAATTTTTAAAAGAATAATTTCAAAGGATTAAAATAGAGCCACTAAAAGGTAAAGAGCTTTAAAAAGAATAATTTAGGGGGTTGAGGGAATTGTAGGGCACTGGGTGACTAGAAATTTAAAATTTATAAATAGAATGGGCTGCCTTATGGCTTGTGATCTTCCTATCACTAGAGAAGTTTACACCATCTCTCAGAGATGTTTGCTAAAGATGTTTACTCAAGATATTAGAGATGCCCACCTAGTTTGTTGGGGATATTTGAAAGAGAATTTTTAAACTGGAAGAAATGTTTCACTCTTCCCACTTTGAGACTCTATTAATTTATCATAACCACACCTACCTCTATGTCACTAAAGGACTAATGGAGAATATTGACTTTTGCCAATTTTGCCAATTTACATTCATCTTTACCTACTTTAATCTAGTAGTTAACCCACAATTTCAGGAATTGATTCCTCCTTCTATTGGATGTTCTTTTTAAAAGGTCCAAAACATCTCTTCATCAGTCATTATGTCATTTTAAAACTTCAGACACACAGGTTGTCACAGATGTTGCAACATAAATAAGCAAGGATAGATCAAAGCTTTGGGCATGAGTTTTCTTCTAAGGAATTTTGACACAACCCAGGATTTCCTTTCTGTCCACCTTAGTCATGAGCCATGAGTCGCCTTCTCTTTACAAGATTCAGGCCACTGTTACACGCTTTTTGAGAAACAAGTTTAAAAGTGGCTCTCTAGCCACCTCTGACCTCCTCACTGGAGCATAAATTCCAGCCCAGACACTGGTATTTGTCAGAGCCACTCATTGCAAACACCCCACCTCTCAACCCCCATTTCAAACTATTCCTGTGCCACTTCTATAGCTTTTTACCTCAAGGGTCCTCTTTCTTTGAAAAATGTTCAGTGCTCAAGGCTACTGATGAATTTTACTTTGGGCTCTGAGGATAATCTTTCCATACCCATGACCTTGGAATTCCATTATAATATAGACTACAATACAAAGCCGTTGTGTTTAAAGAACTTCACTCCATAAACTCAGTCCAGCCTCCATCCCTTCCTCCTTGTTCCCTTGCTGGTACCCCTGCAACAAGGCCTCAGTAATTGCTCCACGCTCTGCAACAAGAGAAGCCATGGCAATGGGAAGCCTGAGCACCACCACTGAGAAAGCCCATGAGCAGCAACGAAGACCCAGAGCCGCCAAAAATAAATAAATAAATAAATAAATTGTAAAAAAAAAAAAAATCTACACAACACCATATTTGGTCAAATTGTATTGTCTTGGTAAAATTCCAACACTGGTCCTGGCAGGGATCACAGTTGACTTTCCTTTCCATTACTACAACCTACTTAAACCCTTTTTTCTCCTTGAAATATTGATATACAACCCCTACCCCCCCAACACACACACCATACTATAACTTTATTGAAGAAAAACGAGTTTCTCTAAAAGGAAAATAGTATCTGCTCTATTTGTTCCTTCCCTATTTACTCCTCAATTTATTGCAGTCTGGATTTCTGCCACAGCTGTTCAACTAACCTGGCTCTCACCCTACTAGCTGATGAATAGGATGGACGGGTTCCTGTGCAATTATTTCTTTATCTCCTTCCAATGTTTGTCCTTGTTGATCATTTTCTTTTTAAAATTCTCTTCTGCCTTAACCTTCAATATTTTTCTCGTGACTGACTGGCTCTTCTTCTTTAAGTTTTCTTGTCTCTCTGTAGCAGCCACTTAAACATTGATCTTTGCCAAGATTTTCCTCCCAGCACTTGACTTATCTCCTGGCTCACGCCTCCCTTGGGTAATCTCCTCCCCGCACAAACTTCAGCTAAGGCTTGCAGATGGTGACATCTGACCTCTAGGCTCACGCTTCTGCTTGCATATGCAATAGGCTTATGACTTCAAACTGACCAGAACTAACCCCATCATTTTTCTTGCTCCAATCCATCAAAAAAAAAAAAAAAGAGGGGAAAGTCCTTTTAAAAACCTAGATTGTATTGACTTTACCTCTCTGCCACCCCTTTCATTCTAACAATGAATGGCCAAGATATAAAATAATAGAATATTAAGAATATTCAGCAGATAGAGACTAGAAACTCTGTCCTTAAAAAAGATGCAAAAACCAAGTTAGTGTTTCTTCAGATTCCTACTGTTATTAAAAGACATGAAATTAGAAGAGGAGCTATAATCACCTGCAGTTCCCGGGCCATAATTGACTTTTTTCAACAAGCAAAAACCCACACCCCAAACTGGAACAGACACACAAAAGCGTAGGAATTCAGATCTTCAGTTTAGAAAGGGATTTTGTGAATAAGTCATGCAGGCTGAAGCTCACGAAATTCCTCCTGTCTTGGCAGTTTACATGACAAAACAATACAAGCTGCTGTGTTTCAAACGAAAAAAAATCTCTAAAACTCCCCTAATGCTCTTTCTATAAACACAGGTTTATAGAATTTGTTGAATTTGTTGCCTGAGGTACTCTCCTTCCTTTCATGAGTGAGGCTAAAATCTTCTCGGATAAGGTCAGCGACTTTTTTTCTGCTGTGAATCCTCAGATGTAGGCTGCCACCTGAAAATGAAGTTGTAAAAGGGAAATCCCAGACCAGGACTTCGTATGCCAAAGCATCACGCACCTCGGCATATGTACGGAGTGCAACCCTGTCACTCCACACCTGGTGCCATGCCAGTGCGGATTCTAGAAGCAAAGAAATGAGCAGTTATTTAGACAAAGCAGTGTTATCTGTTGGCCTGCAGTCAATTTACTTGAAATTCTAACAACTTCCCTGCGTAGAATATCCCACCTACCTAATATTCTTTCTTCAGATGAAATCTTATAATAACAAATCTGTGATCACATTTCCTACTTTATTTTTTTTTCCCCAGGACACTGTTGGCCTCTACTGAATAAGAACCATAGTGTATCTGTCTCCATTAACGCTGTCACACGGGTTTTATAAAATCATATTACAAAATGTGGGTCAGTGATCACCGAGTCATGTAATTTATCAAGACAATACCCAGATGCACTGTTTGACATTCGTTTTACACGGACGCAGTCTACTGGTATAAACAACTCTGCAGTGCCCACCTACTAGTCTTCAGAAGAAAGGCCATGTGCAACTGGGGTAAAAAATCAATATACAGAGTTCCACCATCAAACATTTAATGTCCCTATAAGATCAGTGAAAACTGACAGCACACCTCCGTTTGATAATACAGCATCTCCTCAGCTTGATCTGCTAATTATGTCTCTGCATTCAGAGTTTTAGAACCCAGAAGGATTTTTGTCTCCATACCCAACCCCTTGATTTTACCAAGGAAGACTCTGAAGTACATAGCACAAGTACAATACGTAAGGACAAGTAATTTGCCCAACAGTTAGTGATAAAGTCTAGAATTCTTTTCAGATGTTGTCTATTACATTGTTTCTCTATTTCCTTAATCACATTATTGCATACATGCATGCTGAGTTGCTAAGTCATGTCAACTCTTTGCGACCCCATGGACTGCAGCCCACCAGGCTCCTCTGTCCATGGGATTTTTCAGGCAAGAATACTGGAGTGGGTTGCCATTTCCTCCTCCAGGGGATCCTCTCAACCCAGGAACTGAACCCTTATCTCCTGCATCTCCTACATCAGCAGGCAGATTCTTTACCACTGAGCAACCTGGGAAGCCCAATCACACTGCTAGGATAGAATGAATTTCTTAATCCCTGTATTACACTTAACTAAATCACTTTTTAGTACCTGTTCTATACCAGGTACCAAAATAGACATTAGAAGTAATAGAGGTGCTTCTCCCCTATGTATTATTAATAACCCCACCAAAGAAGGACCTTAAGAAAGATAGGAGATAAGATGCAATCGTTACCTTACCTTTATGACAGCTTCTTCTCAGTCTTATTCGCTGGCATCTCTTCCCTTGAAGAAGGATTACTGCATCTCTACCGGGTGTCTCGCAGGTTCCCCAAGCTCAGAGTGACCATAAGTGAAGCCATTGCCTGCACCCCTTTTTGAGGTCCTCATTGGCGGTAACAATCACAACCCCACAATGCAAGCACCCTATTTCTCCTGTCGATGGTGGTGTCTGCCTCTTTTACTAAAGTTCAAACTTCTTACAGGCAATCCCGTGGCTTTTCATCTAGGTATACTCAGCACTCAACATTTCTCTTGGGGCCTGGTAGATGTGAAATAAATATTTATGGAATAAATAAAACCATTTTCTGTGCATCAATCAAAATAAAATCCTGAGTATATCCAATTAGTTTATAAGCCCTATACATTTTAGTCTCTTAAATATGTCCCAAAGCTATATCTTCCTCTTTATCAAAACACTACCTTGGTTTAGGTTCAGTTATGCTTTGCTGAGGGCATTGTCACTTCTCCTAAATATTCTGTTTCCAGAATAGCCCTTTCCCACTCAATCTTATACACAGAACATTCTAAATAAAACTCAACGCAGATTCTATTTCTTCTTTGCTTAAAAACCCTTTCGCAGCTCCCCATTACCCAAAAGAAGAACTCTGATGTACGACACTTACTGTGGTCTTTCTCCTTCCTACATGTTCATCTCTTGCTCTTTGCTAGCCTCACAACTCACACTCCAGCCACAGGAGCTTCCTTTGCTTAGAATGCCCTTGGCCCATCTCCACTTGACAAACTTTTACTAAAACTTTTAACTACTAGCTTGTCTCTTGAGTTCATTCCTCCCAAGCACACTTCAAAGTTCCTTCTTGGCACTCCCAACAGTGCCTTATACAGTCCTATTTCTATTATAATAGCCATGGCATTTAAATTCCTGTGTGTGTATTTTTCCTCCATTGGACAATGAGTTACTTAAGGAGTTAGGGACTGAATCTTTTCCACTGTGTAGTCTCAGTGCTTAATAAAGCTTCTGACATGTAGAAGGCATTCATTAAATAATAATGATTGTTGTGTAATAATACATACAGCCTGTACAGCACCCCACAGTTTTCAATTTTCCCACGTGTGCTTTAAATCAAGACTTCAAGTTGTTTTGTGTCTTTAGTATTACTAGAGGCAATTTAGCTCCCCCAGATATATAGGAGTCTGAACACATGGCAGAGAAAATGGCCAATAGTCCGCAGAATACACTCAGATATGTCTTTCCATTTGGAAAAGGGTGAGAAGTGGAGAGAAGTAGAATAAGAGGAAAACATGGATGAAAGAGGGAGAGAGAGGAAAAGGAGAAAAAGAGAGTTTGAGTTAATGCCAACAGAATCCATTACCCCTCATCTTTACCACGGGAGCCCTCATCATCAATTTCAGCATCCTTTTTAATGTCTTTTAACTTATCTCCCTTTCTATAATTACCACAGATAAGCCAAATCTGTGGACAATCTCAGAACTTCCTTTTAACAGTGAGTTTCAATATTCTCATCAGGTTATAAGATGTGCCTGAAAGGAAGTCCAATGAAGCATTAGAACTTGGTCTCTGTGGCCGCTCCTACTCTGTCACATTTAAGCATAACTCCTACCAAATAGTGAAACTTCAACAATCTGCATCACTGGGCCGTGACCCATGAGAGGACATACTGGTAGTACACAAATGTTAAAATTTTGCTTCTCAAAATTACCTTTAGAAAACAAAGTCCACACTAATGCAGCCTTGGTAATAAAACAATGAAGATTTTTGAGTTTCAAAAATCATGCATGCAATAAATTCTTCATGATTCATAAAGAAGCTATAGATTCTAATATTTTTAAAAGCCAGCAACACAAACATTATGACACCAGAAACTTCATTTTTTTCATCTTCATTATGTCAGTGATTCTGGGAAGATGGTGAAGTACAAAGCATCAAGAATCTGTCTCCCAGTCAAATACTTGCAAATGATGAATCTAACAAGGGTTTAATTTCCAAAATATACAAACAGCTCATACAGCTCATTATCAGAAAAACAACTCACTCAAAAAATGGGCAGAATATCTAAATAGGCATTACTCCAGAGAAGACATACAAATGGCCAATAAGCACATGAAAATGTGTTCAGCATCATTAGAAAAATGCAAATCAAAACTGCAGCTAGATACCACCTGACGTTGGTCATGATGATCATCATCAAAAAGTCTACAAAGAAAAGGAAACCCTCCTTCACTGTTGGTAGGACTGTAATTAATGGAGCCAGCATGGAAAACAGTATGGAAGTTCCTTAAAAAACTAAAAGTAGAATTACCATATGATCCAGCGATTCCACTCCTGGGCATATACCAGAAAAGATGAAAACTCTAATTCAAAAAGATAAATGCACTCCAATGTTCAGCAGCCAAGTCATGGAAGCAACCTAAGTGTGCATCAGCAGACTGATGGATAAAGAAGATATTATACACACACACACACACACGTGTGTGTGTAGTAATATATACAATGAACGCTGCTGTTGAGTTGCTTCAGTCATGTCTGACTCTTCGCGACCCCATGGACTGTAGCCCACCAGCCTCCTCTGTCCATGGGATTCTCCAGGCAAGAATACTAGAGTGGGTTGCCATTTCTTACTCCAGAATTGGTGTTTTAGAGTTTTAGTTACAAGAAGAATGTCACTGAACTGTACATTTAAAAATGATGAAGAGTTCAATTTTATATTATGTGCATTTTATCACAATAAAAAAATTAAGATGAGAAAGAAAAAACAAACTATGTTATATTAGGTTATAGTCCAGTTGCAAGCTGAAGAATGTAAATCACTTTCCAAGACAGTTTTTGCGTCCTGCATGGGGACTCAAGTTTATAAATTTCTGCAAACACATTGGAGGCTCAAACCAACAGTCTGAGCCAGATGTGTGTGTGTTGTATCCATCATGTGGTAAGATGAGTTTTCCAGGCTGACCTCCCTGCTCTGATTCTCTGAAAATATTGGCAGGCAAATAGTCTAAGGTGAACACTGCAGTCAGCCAGAACATTGAACAGTTATGCAAGATCTGAAGCAGATCATTCACCTGCCTGTTTCCTATGAGAACTTTAATAAAGAAGCTTTCCCTCCGAGTTTACTATTGTGCCTTTTTGAAAGCTGGGTAAACTTTCCAGCTCTTACCTCTAGGTGGCATCAAATATGACCCTAATCACTAAACAAGTGGTTTCATTCATGTATGATTGGTTATATTTGTTTGATTCTTCTTCTACTAAACACAAAGTAAGGCTGAAGGGGAAAAGGTAGCTTTGTTTCTTGTGGCCTTCTCTTCACCAGAAGAAGGAAAAGGGAAATAATTAAGAGAGAAAATGAAGAAAAGAGGAAGCAATTACATGGTATAGTCCTCCAGTGCACAAGTAGCCAAATGTAGGTCCTCAGAGAAATGCGTTCAATGGCTCTCAGATCGAGCCAAACCACTGGCTCCATGCCAGAAAAGAGAAAGCAAATGCTCAAATGCTATGGAACATTCAAGAAGATTACTCACTGGAGTATACCCCTTTCATTCCCACAGACATCGGCAAACATGGCTCTCAACCTTCATTCCTTTCTTTGGCTCTTGCTAAGCTATGGGTTTCTCAAGGGAGAAGCTGCTAGGCATGTGTGAAGTTTGTTTTCCTTCATCAAAAGTGTCACTGCTTGTCTCCTGAGAGTATATTACTTCTGCTACATCTGCCTTAGAGCACTGCTCAGTCTTCTTTGTTACTGAGGCATCAGCTTGGAGTATTACTCTCACACACAAGCTCCCCAAACCCAAACACACTCTCAGCGTATTTGAATGCTTCTTGGAAGAACCACCTGGGCCTGGCAGATGGACACAGGCATCCTAAGATGAATGAGCTACGTGGAGCAAAGCTGTCATCAATATTCCCCAAACTATAATGCCAGTGCCTGCCTCAGTCATTAATGTCTGAAACTACATGGAAATGTGTGTGGCTAAAGCCCAGAAGAAATAAAAATCAATATACCTTCTTGTTGTGATTCTTGGAACAGCAGTCCAGGAAGTCAAGAATATTCAATACAGGCCTAGATATATTTTTGCACATTTTTTCAGATGCATGATATGAAAGACAGTCGTTAAATAAAAGAAATATGCTTGAAGACTTTTTTTTTTGAGGTATAAGGCTAAAGAATTTCCTGAACATTTAACAAATGCATGAAGGTACAGTTTATATACAGCCAGTTTGCTTTATCCAGAATGCAGTCTAGTGCAGCGCATGCCTTGGTGGCATTCAGGTGAACAGGAATTTACAGACTGGTGGCAAGGGCAGGTAAAACATGCAAATAAAGACTGGCAAAAGTTATAACAGAAAACAGAGAGTCGTGTGGCATGGGGGCATGCACTAACTATAAAGGGTCTTTCTGAGAATGATGATGAGATCCAAACCATTTTAACTTAAGTTTCCTGTGAGAACTGCTGGCTAAAGTTCTGGTATAGATGGAAAGGTGGTTAAAGTACCATCTCTCCGTCCTGTATCAGATAAAAGTCAGAGCCTAACGGGGCAAGCAGAAGGATGGGGATGCCGCCATCGCTTTGAGAGTTGCTATTGCCTGGAGGGAGCTATCAACAGAGAAAGTATTAGTCCCAGCTCTTAAGCAGAGGACATTCAATTAGCAGTTCTCAATGAAACCATCCCTTGTTCTTTCATATCATTATATTGCAGTATGTTGCAGCTTACTGTCCCTAGGTAGATGCAGGTGATATTTAACAACAAATATAAAGTAAATTTTTTTAAAAAATTTCCTAAGGAGAGTATTTTGAAACTAGTTTGAAAATGTTTGCGTAGTTATCAGTTTCTGTTGCCAAAGACATAATTTGTGTGTCTATCAGTCACCTCTCTGGTCACTTCCACCTCTTTCCTGTCCAGTCCCTGGGTGGGACACAGACTCTGGCATCCTTCAAGCAGACACAAGTTGACAGCACCCAGGCTTGTACCCGTTGCTTCTTTCTTGCCTCCCACCCCAGGTTTTTCCTATTGACTTGGAGGGGTGAAAGGTTTCCTGCTGAGCACCCACCAAAACACAATCCAAAGCCAATTTTGAACCCACACAAGTGCAATCCAAAGTGAATTTATGGAGGATGGAAGCAAGATAACATATTTTCCCCATTCCTTTCCCCAGAGGGGCTGTCCTGAGATGCAATCATTTATACAGCCTTTGCGAAGATCAACTCTCAAAATTGAAAATCAGTCATGCTCCATACGAGATGGCAGCTAACTCAATAATACATCCTTAACAGGTTCTCTGTCTCCATGTCCCTCCCTCCTGCAACCTAGTAGTGGATAGTTCTAAATAAAACCCAGGTTCTGCTTCCTGGCAAACCTAGGCTAAGGCAGGATGTCCCCTCTAAAGTCTCCCTTATCTGTACAAGAGAAAAAAAAGTAGAAATAAAATATTATAACCAGTTTCAACATCCTCAAAATAATATACTAGTTTCAATCAATCTCACTAGTTAAAATTCAAAAACATGCCCCCTTCCAAGGAGTATATAGATATTATAGGATTTTTTTTTCAGAATTTATTTTTTCTTTTTTTAATTTTTTTATTTATTATTATTTTTTAATTGTTTTTGCCATACATTGTCATGATATCGCCATGGGTTTACATATGCTTCCCCTCCGGA
>ML661888.1:1728251-1814487 GCA_007570785.1 Antilocapra americana | reverse complement strand
CCCCCCCCCCCCCCCCGGGAAATCTCGCTGCACCAGCCCCGAGCATCAGTCCTGGGCTGGCGATTGACTAGACATATGAAAATTAACATGCTTCAATGCCCTTCTCCCATATCATCCCACCCTTACACTCATCCACAAAGTCCACGAGTCTATTCTATACATCTGCGTTCCTTTTGCTGTCTCGTATGTTGGGTTCTTGTTACCGTCTTTCTAAATTCCATATATATGCGTTAATATACTATATTGTTGTTTTTGCTTCTGGCTTACTTCACTCTGGATAATGGGCTCCAGTTTCGTCCATCTGAGTAGAATTGCTTCAAATGAATTTTTTTTAATGCTGAGTAATATTCCATTGTGTATATGTACCACAGCTTTCTTATCCATTCATCAGTTGATGGGCATCTAGGTTGTTTCCATGTCTTAGCTATTGTAAACAATGCAGCGATGAACATTGGGGTACACGTGGCTCTTTCAATTCTGGTTTCCTCGGTGTATATGCCCAGCAGTGGGATTGCCGGGTCATATGGCAGGTCTATTTGCAGCTTTTTAAGGAACCTCCACACTGTTTTCCATAGTGGTTGTACTAGTTTGCATTCCCACCAACAGTGTAAGAGGGTTCCCTTTTCTCCACATCCTCTCCAGCATTTATTGCTTGTAGACTTTTGGATGGCAGCCATTCTGACTGGTGTAAAGTGGTACCTCATTGTAGTTTTGATTTGCATTTCTCTGATAATGAGTGATGTTGAACATCTTTTCATGTGTTTGTTAGCCATTTTTATATCTTCTTTGGAGAAATGTCTGTTAAGTTCTTTGGCCCACTTTTTGATTGGGTTGTTTATTTTTCTAGAATGGAGCTGCAGGAGTTGTTTGTATATTTTTGAGATTAATTGTTTGTCTGTTGTTTCATTGGCTATTATTTTCTCCCATTCTGAAGACTGTCTTTTCACCTTGCTTATAGTTTCCTTTGTTGTGCAAAAGCTTTTAATTTTAATTAGGTCCCATTTGTTTATTCATGTTTTTATTTCCAATATTCTGGGAGGTGGGTCATGGAGTATCCCGCTTTGGGTTATGGCAGAGAGTGTTTTGCCTATGTTATCCTCTAGGAGTTTTATAGTTTCTGGTCTTATGCTTAGATCTTTGATCCATTTTGAGTTTATCTTTGTGTATGGTGTTAGAAAGTGATCTAGTTTCATTCTTTTACAAGTGGCTGTCCAGTTTTCCCAGCACCACTTGTTAAAGAGGTTGTCTTTTCTCCATTGTATATTCTTGCCTCCTTTGTCAAAGATAAGGTGTCCATAGATGCGTGGATTTATCTCTGGGCTTTCTATTCTGTTCCATTGATCTATGTTTCTGTCTTTGTGCCAGTACCATACATCTTAATGACTGTGGATTTGTAGTATAGCCTAAAGTCCGGGAGGTTGATTCCGCCCGTTCCATTCTTCTTTCTCAAGATTGCTTTGGCTATACGAGGTTTTTTGTATTTCCATACAAATTGAGAAATTATTTGTTCTAATTCTTTGAAAAAGACCTCTGGTAGCTTGATAGGAATTGCATTGAATCTATAGATTGCTTTGGGTAGTATACTCATTTTCACTATGTTGATTCTTCCAATCCATGAACACAGCACATTTCTCCATCTGTTTGTGTCCTCCTTGATTTCTTTCATCAGTGTTTTATAGTTTTCTATATACAAGTCTTTTGATTCTTTAAGTAGAAATACTCCTAAGTATTTTATTCTTTTTGTTTCGATGGTGAATGGAATTGTTTCCTTAATTTCTCTTTCTGATTTCTCACCGTTAGTGTATAGGAATGCCAGGGATTTCTGTGTGTTGATTTTGTATCCTGAAACTTTGCTATATTCACTGATTAGCTCTAGTAATTTTCTCGTAGAGTCTTTAGGGTTTTCAATATAGAGGATCATGTCATCTGCAAACAGAGAGAGTTTTACTTCTTCTTTTCCAATCTGGATTCCTTTGATTTCTTTATCTGCTCTGATTGCTGTGGCCAAGACTTCCAAAACTATGTTGAAAAGTAGTGGTGAGAGTGGGCACCCTTGTCTTGTTCCTGATTTCAGGGGGAATGCTTCCAGCTTTTCACCATTGAGGATAATGTTTGCTGTGGGTTTGTCATATATAGCTTTTATTATGTTGAGGTATGTTCCTTCTATTCCTACTTTTTGGAGGGTTTTTATCATAAATGGATGTTGAATTTTGTCAAAGGCTTTCTCTGCATCTATTGAGATAATCATGTGATTTTTATTTTTCAATTTGTTAATGTGGTGTATTACATTGATTGATTTACGAATATTGAAGAAACCTTGCATCCCTGGGATAAAGCCTACTTGATCATGATGTATGATCTTTTTGATGTGTTGTTGGATTCTATTTGCTAGAATTTTGTTGAGGATTTTTGCATCTAAGTTCATCAGTGATATTGGCCTGTAGTTTTCTTTTTTTGTGGCATCTTTTTCGGGTTTTGGTATTAGGGTGATGGTGGCCTCATAGAATGAGTTTGGAAGTTTACCTTCGTCTGCAATTTTCTGGAAGAGTTTGAGTAGAATAGGTGTTAGCTCTTCTCTAAATTTTTGGTAGAATTCAGCTGTGAAGCCATCTGGTCCTGGGCTTTTGTTTTTTGGAAGATTTCTGATTATGGTTTCAATTTCCGTGCTTGTGATGGGTCTATTAATATTATCTATCTCTTCCTGGTTTAGTCTTGGAAAGTTGTACTTTTCTAGGAATTTGTCCATTTCATCCAGGTTGTCCAGTTTATTTGCATATAGTTGCTGATAATAGTCTCTTATGATCCTTTGTATTTCTGTGTTTTCTGTTGTGATCTCTCCGTTTTCATTTCTAATTCTGTTGATTTGGTTCTTCTCCTTTTGTTTCTTGATGAGTCTGGCTAATGGTTTGTCAATTTTATTTATCTTCTCAAAGAACCAGCTTTTGGCTTGGTTGATTTTTGCTATGGTCACTTTTGTTTCCTTTGCACTTATTTCTGCCCTGTTCTTCAAGATTTCTTTCCTTCTACTAGACCTGGGCTTCTGCATCTCTTCCTTTTCTAGTTGCTTTAGGTGTAAAGTCAGGTCATTTATTTGATTTTTTTCTTGTTTCCTGAGGTGAGCTTGTATTGCTATGAACTTTCCCCTTAGCATTGCTTTCACAGTGTCCCATAGGTTTTGGGCTGTTGTGTTTTCATTTTCATTCGTTTCCATTTTTTTTTTCAGAATTTAAACAATAGCAATAAAAAGCTTTTTTATAAAGTGCAGAGGATTGACAAACCCATATCATAATTAAGGGCAGCTAATGATCTACTCTTTTGAAACTAGTTATTTGACAACAGAGCTTCAAATTTATTTGAAAATAGGACTAGTTTCAAAGGGGCAGCTAATGTGGAAAAGTCTTCCAGAGATGGGGATATCAGACCACCTGATCTGTCTCCTGAAAAATCTGTATGCAGGTCAAGAAGCAACAGTTAGAACCGGACATGGAACAATGGACTGGTTCCAAATTGGGAATGGAGTATGTCAAGGCTGTATATTGTCACCTTGCTCACTTAACTTATATGAAGAGTACATCATGCGAAATGCCAGGCTAGATGAAGCACAAGTTGGAATGAAGAGTGCCAGAGAAATATCGATAACCTCAGATACGCAGATGACACCACCCTTATGGCAGAATGCAAGGAAGAACTTAAGAGCCTCTTGATGAAAGTGAAAGAGAAGAGTGAAAAAGTTGGCTTAAAGCTCAACATTCAGAAAACTAAGATCATGGCATCTGGTCCCATCGCTTCATGGCAGATAGACAGGGAAACAATGGAAACAGTGACAGTCTATTTTTTTGGACTCCAAAATCACAGCAGATGGTGACTGCAGCCATGAAATTAAAAGATGCTTACTCCTTGGAAGAAAAGCTATGACCAACCTAGACAGCATATTAAAAAGCAGAGACATTACTTTGCCAGCAAAGGTCCATCTAGTTATGGTTTTTCCAGTGGTCATGTATGGATGTGAGAGTTGAACTATAAAGAAAGCTGAGCACTAAAGTATTGATGCTTTTGATGTGTTGGAGAAGACTCTTGAGAGTCCCTTGGACTATAAGGAGAACCAAACAGTCCATCCTAAAGGAAATCAGTCTTGAATATTCATTGGAATGACAATGCTAAAGCTGAAGCTCTATTACTTTGGCCACCTGATGCGAAGAACTGACTCATTTGAAAAGACCCTGATGCTGGGGAAGACTGAAGGTAGGAGAAGGGGACGACAGAGGATGAGATGGTTGGATGGCATCACCAACTCAATGGATGTGAGTTTGAGCAAGCTCCGTGAGTTGGTGATGAACAGGGAAGCCTGGTGTGCTAGAGTCCATGGGGTCGCAAGGAATCACACAGGACTGAGCAACTGAACTGACTGAGAGATCTACCTCTTCCATAAGGACCCAAGTGCATTTGTGAGGCATCTTTTTCAGCTAAGAATTTAGAAACAGATCTTTGAGTAGCTTAATTGCAAAGCGCAGGCCTTGATTCAAACCCAAAAGAATGAAGTATATTCAACCACATTTTATGAAAACAAAAAAATTTTTCTACTGTTAATAAAACTTTTAAATTAATTTTAAATATTTCTTCTTTAGATTTTTATTTTCTATTTTGTGGATGTTTTATGATTCCTACACATGTAATTTTAAATCAATAAATAAACATATACTAGGGTCAATCCTCAAAATCATTTTGTTAATGTATGGCATGTTCAGATAATGTCTGGAGACCACTGACACAGATTCATGAACTTGATTCCAAATTCTGCCTCTTACAACTTCTGTGACCTTGGAAAAATTACTTGATCTTTCAGAATTTGCCATTTGGAAAATGAGAATGAGAACAGTATTCATCTTGTAAAACTTCCATGAGGATTATAGGTAAAAAGCTGAGAAATGCACCTGACATATGGCTGGGAATGTGCGAATATTTGTTATTATTATTAAAATGATGCCAATGCAAGTGCAGTATCTTCTTCACTTGCCTGACAGAAGGAACACAAGCCAACACAGGCAAAGTCCTGTATTACGGAGTGCTTTCAAAGGCTGGGGTAGATGGTCCTGAAAGTAAAAATCCCCCTGGAAAAGCTAAAGAGCCTTTCAGAGAAGAAAGTCTCCAGGTTTAAAGGAGTTTTACAGAATCCGGTCCAAGCCATTCACAGTCAACCGTTCCTCGCCACAGATTCAGCATCCAAGGATTCAACTGAAAGGGGATCAAGAATTCGGGGAACACTTCAGAAAATCTGAGAAAAATCAGTCCTTAATTGGTTGGATCTGAGGATGCTGAACCTGCAGGTAGGGAGGGTCAACCAACTATGATTTAGGGCATCTGTAGAGAGTTCTGGGGCCAATCTTCCATGAATACAGAGGCAAGACTGTGTTTTACAATAAGGATCAAAGAGGTTGATTCCTTTTCCAGGTGAATGAATGGTAGAGCCAGAATCAGTGTCTTGATTCTTCTGCACACACAAAGGCCCTCAGACACAGATGAGGCTCTGACTTTATCACAGTCAAAAATGTCTACAACAGCCCCTTTCCCTCTCTGAGGTCTGCCAATCACAATGGTGAGAAAAATGACATTTGCAAAATGGGAATGATAATAATATTCACCTTGTAAAAAATTACACAACTTTGGGATGACAACTCTAAAGAATGGCAGTGAACTTTCAAATATGGAACCAATTCCAGCCAACTGTGATCCGAGGAGCTGGTCCACGCATAGAACCAGAAACTGTTTTCTCTCAAGACATCATGTATAAAGTAGGTGTCAGTAACTTTACAATGCCCAACACCCCCTAGCCCCCTTACTGTTCTGTTTTCTCCCATTGCAGTTATCAACAGCTTACTGTGTTCTCTGTGTTTCTGATTTATCTTATCTGGTGACTGTCTATTCTACTATAGCACAAGTTCCAGAAGGGCAAGGGTTTTTGTCTGTTTCCCCTGTGCAAATATTTGTTGACTGAATGGATATGACCTTCTGAGTCATTCCTCCCACTTTGCCTGTTAACCTTTGGCTTCTATGAATACACAGAGACACTGATTTCCTAAATTAAAATTCACATAAGCCTTCTAGACATTTGATCACATAGAATTGGTTCTTCTACAAGTAAATACCTGATTTAAATGATTTGATTAAAACGTAATATTACAGCACATGTGATCTAAAGCCTACTAATTCTATGAATGCCAGCTAAAATATCATTTCCTAAGAAAAATCATCTCTAACCCCTGAGACAAGGCAGTTCCCATATTAATGATGTCCATTGCATACTGTACACTTTGTCTGTTAATACATCTGTAATTAAATCACTATATGTCATTTATTTCTTCAGTGACAATCTTTCTTCCCTTCCAAGCTATAAATTTCATGAAGATAGTGCCATCATATCCATCACTGTATTTTGAGAACCTAGCAGAACCTAGCACAAAGTAAGCACTCAATAAGCACATACCAAGTGAATAAACAAGCAGAAATCTAATAAGTATTCCATCTTGAACAGATTCTCAAAAAAAAAAAAAGGATTTAATAGCACATGGTATAAGCTATAAATTTGGTCCTTGAAGTCATTTAAGCAAACTCTAGAGAGCTGAGTAATTATTCTTTCAAATGAAGCCAGTTTCTAGTTTTTTCATCTAAAGCTGATGATATACAGTTACTTCTAGCAAGATATTTTCAGTTATGTCTTTTATATTCCCCAAATCAATATCGCAGGCTTAATAAGGAAAACTTCAATCTCCCAGCAATTTTGCCTTCGACCCCAAGTGAATTGTACTGTCCAAGTTTCTGGTTTCCTTCCAAAATCTGTATCTGGGTTTAAGATAAATTTTCCCAAATAAGCCATAAACATGATTTTGATGATTGAAGAATATTTTCATTTTAGATGAATAAACCAGAGGTAATTCAGACTTTTAAAATTTGTGATCTATGTACCTATGCATACTTGCTTTCATTTCCAAGTTTCCATCACTATGAGCTCTTAGAGTGAAATAATATCCTTTTTCCTCTTGAGCATTTTTTCCTGAATCCTAAGAGAATAAAATAGAAGCAAACTAAACCAAGTTTCTTTCATGTTAAAGAGATATATAAGCACAAGTAAAACCCCCTACCCAGACACATATAAACAATCCCCTGCCAAAATAATATTGTGTTCATCTTTTGAGTTTAAGAATTCACAGAAGATTTAACATAATGGCAGTCAGTACGTGGAACTAGACAGACTGGAAAGAAGGACAGAGCCTGTTTAGTCCTGGCAATTTACAAATTTACCTGAGAATTTCAGAAAGAAAGAGATACAGTTAGAATAACATATTTGCTATGAGTGGAGGGAAAAATCACGTTTTAGTCTCATTGAACAATTATATATTCACTACATACCATACACTAGGTTTAAAAGACTTTAGAATTTCATCCTACTACAGAAAGAACTTTCTGCTGGAATACTGGTGGTTTGGTTACAAGCCACATACATTGCATTTTAAGCGAAACTACTTTATCCTTTGACTAACAGCCATGGGGTGGTGGAGGGGAGCATGGAAGAGAAAGAAATGAGATTTTTTTTCAAAAACATGAAAAATAAAAAAGAGAAAGAGAGCATGAGAGGACAGTTTTCTTATTGGCAAAATGTGTGTGATCTAAGTCTTTCAACCACAAATGCAAGGAGTATGAAAGCTTAGTAATCCCAACTTACTGAAAAATACTAGAACTGGGGACATGATACAAGAAATTGACTAGAGCAATGGCTTTTTGCTTTGCTACACAAGCAAACTATTCCAACAGTTCTAAAAAATTGCTGATGCCTGAGACCCACCCTTAGAAATTCTAAAATAATTAATCTGAGTGTGGGCTGAGCATTTGGATATTTCAGAGCTTCCCAGGTGATCCAAAATGCAGCTAAAATTGAAAACCACTATGCTAAAGGAATTATTGAGACCCAAGAGTCCACAAGCCAAAGAACTCATAAATACCCAGAAGTCAGAGAAAACAAAGATGTGAAGATTAAAGTAAATCTCATTCTGTCCTTGAGATCTATCTCACAAAGATGGTGTAACCAGGGATTTCTGTTAGAGATGAGGACCCTCTAGGAATCCAGCCTCTTTTGTACCCTCGGCTCACCTAGGAAAGACGAAGCCCATGCTGCTTGGTAATAAATAAAGTGACCATGTCAGGGCTTCTATGGTGGAAGACAGTGAGACATCTCCAGATTGTTTTAAAGAAGTGCACTCTGGTTCAGAAAGTGGACCAGAGAGATCTCTCTGATATTGGAGTGAGAGGTGGTTGTTGATCTTTTTTAATAACCATTTATTTAGCAGTTAGACTTTCTCGATGATATCCATGGCAAATAACACATCCAGTTCTTTCCACCTATTTTGGATTTTCTAGTGCAGTAATATCTCTCCTTTGTAGATTCCCAAGTACTGTAATTTTTACTATACACATGCACACACATATACATACATGGAGTAACATATACATACATGGAGTAACAAATAAGGAAAATGGGTACTTACTGGGAGGATCAATTCAGCTCAGTTCAGTCACTCAGTCATGTCTGCCTCTTTGCAGCCCCATGGACTGCAGCACGCCAGGCCTCCCTGTCCATCACCAACTCCCAGAGTTTGCTCAAACTCATGTCCATCACATCGGTGATGCCATCCAACCATCTCATCCTCTGTCGTCCCCTTCTCCTCTCACCTTCAGTCTTTCCCAGCATCAGGGTCTTTTCCAGTGAGTCAGTTCTTCGCATCAGATGGCCAAAGTATTGGAGCTTCAGGTTCAGCATCAGTCCTGGGAGGATAATAAAATGCTAAATGAAATACGCAAGCAAGAATAGTTAGAAGAGAAGTTCTAAAACAAGGGGAAGGAAAGTCGCTCAGTCATGTCCAACTCTGAGATCCCATGGACTGTAGCCTACCAGGCTCCTCTGTCCATAGAATTTTCCAGGCAAGAGTCTAAAACAAAGAGCTGGCAAATTAGAAAGAACAAGAAAAAGGGTAGACTGTCATACTATTATGCCTTAAAATAATGTCAAATTCCTAACACTGGCAAGCCAAAGTCCTTCTGTGCTCTATACAAAGTATGCCATTCTATATTAAAATTGTTGTTGTTGCTCTTGTTCAGTCGCTAAGTCATGCCCAACTCTTTGCGACCCCATGGACTGCAGCATACCAAACTCACCTGTCCTTCACTATCTCCCAGAGATCACTCAAATTCATGTCCACTGAGCCAGTGATGCTATCTAACTGTCTCATTCTCTGCCACCCTCTTCTTTTGCCTTCAATCTTTCCCAGCATCAGGGTCTTTTCCAATGAGTTGGCTCTTCACATCATGTAGCCAAAATATTGGAGCTTCAGTTTCAGCATTAATCCTTCCAGTGAATATTCAGGACTGATTTCCTCTAGAATGGACTAGCTGAATCTCCTTGCAGTCCAAGGGACTCTCAAGAGTCTTCGGCAACACCACAGTTCAAAAGCATCAGTTCTTTATTGCTCAGCCTTCTTTATGGTCCAACTCTCACATCCATACTTGACTACTGGAAAAAACCATAGCTTGGACATTTGTCAGCAAAGTGATGTACTTTTTAATATGCTGGCAAGGTTCATCATAGCTTTCCTTTCAAGGAGCAATCATCTTTTAATTTCATGGCTGCAGTTACCATCCACAGTGATTTAGGAGCCCAAGAAAATGAAATCTGTCACTGCTTCCCCTTTTTCCCCATCTATTTGCCATGAACCGATGGGACTGGATGCCATGACCTTAATTTTTTTAATGTTGTGTTTCAAGCCAGCTTTTTCATTTTCCTCCTTTACCCTCCTCAAGAGGCTCTTTAGTTCCTCTTCACTTTCTGCCATTAGAGTGATATCATCAGCATATGTATATATATATATATATATATATAGGAGGAAAACTGTGAGAAACCTAAACAGCAATTTAAAAAGCAGAGACAACAATTGCCAACAAAGGTTCATGTAGTCAAAACTATCTTTTCCAGTGGTCATATATGGATATAATAGTTGTACCATAAAGAAGGCTGATCACTGAAAAATTGATGCTTTCAAGCTGTGAAGCTGGAGAAGACTCTTGAGAGTCCCTTGGACAGCAAGGAAATCAAACTAGTCAATCCTGAAAGAAATCAACACTGAATATTCATTGGAAGAATTGATGCTGAAGCTGAAGCTCCAATCCTTTGGCTACCTGAAGAGCTGACTCATTGGAAAAGACCCTCATGCTGGGAAAGATTGAAGGCAAGAGGAGAAGGGGGCAGCAGAGGATGAGATGGTTGGATGACATCACCGACTAAATGGACATGAATCTGAGTGATCTCTGAGAGATAGGGAAGGCCTGGAGAGCCTGGTGTGCTGCAGTCCCTGGGGTCACAGAGTCTGAAATGACATAGTGACTGAACAGCAACAATCTGCACATCTGACACTGTTGCTTTTTCTCTGGGAAATTTTGATCCCAGCTTGTGATTCATCCAGCTGGGCATTACACATGATGTACTCTGCATGTAGTTAAATAAGCAGTCCTATTGTACTCCTTTCCCAGTTTGGAACCAGTCAGTTGTTCCATGCCTGGTTCTAACTGGTGCTTCTTGACCTGCATACAGGTTTCTCAGGAGGCAGGTAAGGCAGTCTGGTATTCCCCTCTCTTTAAGAATTTTCCTCAGTTTGTTGTCATCCACAGAGTCAAAGGCTTTAGTGTAGTCAATGAAGCAGAAGTAGATGCTTTCCTGGAATTCTCTTGTTTTTCTATATTCCAATGGATGTTGGCACTTTGATCTCTGGTTCCTCTGCCTTTTCTAAATCCAGCTTGTATATATGGAAATTCTCAGTTCATGTGCTGTTGAAGCCTAGCTTGAAGGATTTGAAGAATTATCTTGCTAGCATTTGAAATGAGCACAATTATATAGCAGTTTGAACATTCTTTGCTATTGCCCTTCTTTGGGATTATCATGCCTCTATAATCTTTTTAAATGTTAACAGTATCAGTGGCCCTATATCCAAAAGCCAAAATGTGAACATATAGTGAACGTTTGTGGACAACCTCCTAAGGAAACCAGGAAAGCCCTATGATGAGGTGATTACAGGGAGAGAGTAGTATTTTGACCCAAAGTGGAAGTGAGGCAGGATGGGAGAGTTCATAACTAACTCTGCCAGGCTTCAAGTCACATGGATACACTTCATGTACTCAAGTATGACCAGGCCGTGATGGGGCACAGCCAGGTGCATGTCATCTGTTGCCACAGTAATAATATGTAACAAACCAAAAAACCTCAGTGGCCTTTAACAATAAATGTTTATTGCGCACTTGTCTGGAGTGGTTAGCTAGATGGCTAGATGCCCTTGCTTGTCTTGGCTGGGTTCACTCATATGCCAGTGTTGGCTGGCTGTGAGCTTATATAGGACAGCCTCAGCTGGGACATCTGGAGCAGTTCAGCTTTGACCGCGTCTCTGACCTGGTCCTTGGGTCTCCAGCAGAGAGTTGGGCATATTATAAACAAGACATAGGGGCAAGAACAGACAAGCTCCAGGGTACGCGCACTTCTCAAGCTTCTGAATGTATCATGTTTACTCAACTCCTATCATCTAAAACAAGTCCGAGGCCATGCGTATCAAGATAGCTATACATTAGAAAGTTACACAGCAAGCACATGGATATGAGGGTGCAGGGGGTAACGAATCAGAGCAAACTGGCAACCTATCACATCAGATTACCCAGCCTTATTTTAGTACTATTCTAGGCACTGTAGAAGGTCATAATTGATACAGTGCCCTGCATCTTAAATGTCTTGAAGAAACATTTCTTTCAAAATATGAGCCATGACTACTTAGTGAGTTATTAAATTGATTTAGTGGATTATGATCAGCATTTAATAGGATGGAGTAGCATGGAATGATAGAATAGAAAAGAAATAGAAAGTATCAGAGTCTACCACCCATAAGGCAAATATTGTTTCATAAAACCTTTGACTAGAGCGTGTGCACACAGATGCTAGTTCCATTGAAAACTGGTTTTCTTACAGTAAATTTCAGACAGAAAATTGAAAATCACTGTTTTAAAGCACCTCAAGCCAAACTAAATTCTAATTTTGCATGCTCTTCATCCTTCATCCTTACTGCCATCAGTGGGAACCCGTAACTGATGAGTCCTCAGCAAAAGCATGGAACCTAGATCTTCACAGAGCAGTGTCCAATGAGCAAGAAGGCATTTGGTGGAGCAGGGAAAGTCTGCTTTGCTGGTGTAAGTCTTGCTCTCAGACGTCAAAGCTGCTTACATATTGCTTCTAATAGTCTAAACTAACATGTAAGAGAATATTCTAGACTATCCCTAAGTTGAACCCAATACTGTGTTCTCTCTCTTCTGGGCATGCTTTCTGTGTGTGAAAATACATTTACGAAATTTTTTGTTTCACTGTCTTCTTTTCCAGGGTAATAGCACAATTTTGAAAGGTTAAATTGCTTTAAGAACTCAAATGAACACACAAAACATTGGGACTTCCCTGGCAGTCCTGTGGTTAAGACTCTCTGCTCCCACTGCAGGAGGCGCAGGTTCCATCCCTGAGAAAGGAAATTCAACATGCTGTATGGTATGGCCAAAAAAGAGAGAGCGAGAAAGAGAAATACTTAGCATTGAGTAGCAAACAAAATTTTCTCTGACTGTTCAATAAAACCTATAAAAAATAAATATATTTTTAAAAGGTAAGAGGTAAGTTTAGCTTCTTTACTTTTTTAAAATACTAACTTAACTAGTTAATATATCATTTTCCTTACACAGGTCTTAATATCTCTTTGCAC
This sequence comes from Antilocapra americana, assembly GCA_007570785.1. Classification (NCBI taxonomy): domain Eukaryota; kingdom Metazoa; phylum Chordata; class Mammalia; order Artiodactyla; family Antilocapridae; genus Antilocapra; species Antilocapra americana. The sequence continues at coordinate 1,801,666 of ML661888.1, read as the reverse complement.
TATCACACTCTTTCAGATTCCTTTGAAAATATAACCATTCCCTTTAAAAACCATCTGATACTGATTCTATCTATTTCAAATCAAATAACCTCATATTTAAAGAGAAGTGTTTCCTTTGGATATAGGATTAATAATAACTCACATACAGCTGGGTCCAAAATAAGGCAATCATTTTGGAAGTAAGAATGTATTTCTAAGGATTTTTAGCATCCAAATGAATACTAGAGATGGGACTTCTTATCACGCAGTAAGTGGTTCTGCTTCCTAATAAGATAGACCAAGCTTGCCTTGGATACATACATATATTATACCATAAATTCATTTATATGTATGAAATATATTGTCCCACTTGATGGTATTTGCATTGAGCATATTTACTTTATCCTTTTTTTTTTCTCCCTTTTATTGTTTTTGTCATACAATGCCATGATATCACCATGGGTTTACATATGCTCCCCCTCCAGAAACCCCTCCCTCCCCCCTCCCTCCTCCCTCCCCCCGGGGAAATCTCGATGCACCAGCCCCGAGAATCAATCCTGGGCTGGCGATTGATTAGACATATGATAATTAACATGTTTCAATGCCATTCTCCCATATCATCCCACCCTTTCCCTCATTCACAGAGTCCACGAGTCTATTCTATACATCTGCATTCCTTGTGCTGTCTCACATGTTGGGTTCTCGTTACTGTCTTTCTAAATTCCATATATATGTGTTAATATACTGTATTGTTGTTTTTGCTTCTGGCTTACTTCACTCTGGATAATGGGCTCCAGTTCAGTCCATCTGAGTAGAATTGATTCAAATGAATTTTTTTTTAATGCTGAGTAATATTCCATTGTGTATATGTACCAAAGGACAAATATTACAAGAGACGTGAATACAAGAATGGCAAATGATTCTTCCACATGGAATGTATGAAAGACCACTATGGGCTTCCCTAGATCACTGGCTAGAAGATCACTATGATTCTGGGGAAAGTTATGCAATTGAAAAGGCCAGCATTTAATCAAAATAATTTACAATTACAAATAATTTCAGTAGAACCTTCACTTTGGCAAATGTAACATTTATGGTTGTGAGCGCTTCAAAGTTTGATGCTAAAATTCCAAAACATGTCATCATTTATAATGACGTTCATATGTTTATTTGAACCACACATGTGGTAAGACGGTCCTTCCTAAAGCAGAAACAGGAGAGAGAAGTGTGAGGACTTGGCAGAGAGAAGAGCTCTGATGGAACATGAGGGCAGTGAGCTTGGCTTTGTTGTTCTCTTATCACTGAATGTAAACAGATCATTTAATTTTGAGTTATACTTGGTTACATTTCACAAGGGAACTTTTCAGAGGAGTAATAATGAGATTATACCCCTTGAGAATGTCAACAATCTAGTCCGCTGCAAAATATCAACCTGAGAATCTTCCCTTAACATTTCTCATCAAGAGACTCCATACTTGCAGAGTTTTGCCCCCAAGGAGGCACTTTAGCTGCACCTTCAACAGGTCAGTTCAACACTCAGTTACACTGACAGCGTCTGAGAGGCGCAGCATGAGATACCACCCGTGAATTCCACGATGCTAAGCCCACTCCCTCACTTCTTTAGTTGTACAAATGATGTGGATCAGATATGACCAGGTAGTGGTGCTGACTGAACTTCTGTGGGAAGGAAAGGTAAACCAAATTTAGAATATATATTAGTTCTTGTCAGTGCAAAGCACTGGCACTTCCAGAATAAAAAGAGCCCGATGTAGTCAACTCGTCACCAAGTAACTGGCTGATCTCAGCTACTTGTGGGAATAATGTCCTGTCAAGGGCTCAACCTTGAGATTCGTTGCTTGGTACGTTAGACACTCAGAGTTGGCAATAGCAATTATTTGCCTTTTTAAGTAGGGCTCTATGTTGTTAAACCCATGAGTAGCTTTAACCTCTGCCTCTGTGTCCTCTTCATTCACATGCTTAGTGTGTAGTTTTGAAGCGGGAAAGACCAAAAGGCTGGCTAACGTTAACTGACTTAAATTGTCTCCTAGACCATTTTAGTGCATAGAATGGTAAAGACTTTCTAGTAAGCACAAATTGATAAGTGATACAAAGATCACACTTCCCACTTCTGTATGCCAACTTCCATATGTCCCGCTACCTCTACCCTAGACTCTATCTCTGATCTTCCAGTCTTTTTCCTTTCCAGGCCCTTCACCAAACTGGCCAAGTTGTTCATCATGGCCCAGATAAATGGGCCATTTTTTCTTACTGGTAAAGTGGGTGATCAGATACCCTGCTCAAAGCTCTACTATGGGAAGGCTTTTTTGCTTCAGTGTTGTCTTTCAAGGTCACCCTGCATGTGGCTATACTGCACCTACCATCTTTTTAGCTTGTACCCATATATGCTAGGTCAACCCATCCATAAATCAACCTCAGGGTTATCCTCTCCTTTCAACTAGTGCACCTCCCTTCCCAGCTCAACCTCCTGCTAGGTTTTGGCTGAAGGAGAGGTGCTGGTACAACCACTGTGGGTGATGTGAAGGTGGGGGCAGTGCGCTCACGGCCCTGGTGCTCAGTCTTGGGTAAGCCATTTCTATCTTGTGATGGATTGCTGCTGGGTCCACTCGACTCTATGACTTGATGTGTCCTGCAGAAGCCAACTCACCATAAGCAGTTCTTGATGTATGGTCACTTAGGTCTCTTGGAGCGTATGACCCAAGTGACAGAGCTGCAGACCGTGTTCCACCACAGTCTGAACCTGCTGCAGAGCCTTTTTCTGTTTCAAGCATCTCTCAAAACTGACAGCCTTTGGGGTCACATGATATGTGAGCTGAAACAGTATTCCCACACATAGAATGTGCTCCTCTAGTACCTGAATAGGCCTGATAGACACCGTGCTGACCTCTTTGTGATAACAGATGAAGGTTGAGGCAAGTTGTCTTGTATTTTGGAGACATCCCAACATGCTCCTAGGACCACTGGACCCCTGAAAACTTTTCCCAAGTGGAAGGTCTCCAAGTCTTTGTAGAATTTATCTTCCACCCTGTATACCAAGGACCAAAATCTTCAGCATGCTAACTCCTCTTGCAAATCCTGTCTGATCAGCATGACGTCAACAATGTGGTAAATCACTTGATATTCTACAGGATGTCCCAACAGTCTAGATATTTTCAGAATACATTACGACAGAGATCTAAGACTTAATAGAGTCTTGGGACAAAACTATAAATGTGTATTTTTTTTCCCCTCCTTGTGAATGCAAATCTTTTCTAACCTCTTCCCTGATAGGGAAAGGAGAGAGCCCCACTAACAAATCAACAGCTGCGGATTGTGTAACAAGGCTATGTTAATCTGCTCTAGCAAACTAAATCCACTCTGCCAGTCTCTGCCATGCAGGCTACTACTTGACTGAGTCTACAGAGATCCACGGTTATTCTCCAAGATCCATCCAGCTTCTGCAGGAGCCAGACTACTAATTTAAATGGTGATATGATGAGGATCTCCACCACTATAGCCTTACGAACATCAAGCGTGGCACTAATCTACACTCTCTTATATTACTTTTTATTTAATATCTTGGCTAGGGATGCAGGTAGGCAGTTTCAAAGATTTCCTCCTGGCCCTCCACGCTATCATAGCTCTTACTCTGCAGGCTAAGGATAAGCTTCCAAATTTTTCAGTTCCAGTTATATATTCAGGAACTGAGGGAAAGACCACCTGGTGAGTCCACGGACCCAGTGGATCCGTGGCAAGCTGGACTTTAGCCAAGATTCCGTTTATTTCATGGTCTTCCTACATCCCAGATCTAGCAGTGGGACCATAATGTGCTGCAGGTCTCCAAGTATCGATGTCAGATCCTGTGTCTGACAATTCCTGAAATGTCCTAGTATTTCCCTTTCCCTATTGTGCAATCACTCAAGTAAATACCCACAGGTCCCTTTGCAGAGGGGCTGGAAGAACCATTATCATGAATACTTGCCACGGTGATACAGAATCCTTTCCACTGGAACCCAGCCACCTCTTCAGGCACTGGATTCTGAGTCTGAAAACTGACTTAGGTCTGAACACTGAGAAAGGAATTGAGACTTTCTATTAGGCATTCTCAGTTTCCTGCTCTTTCATGATTGCTTTCTTTGATTAAATATGTATACCGAGAATACCATCATTGACTCTTCTATTTTACCCCTAGCAAGGTTATTTATGTTATGTTAACTATCTCTCTGCAATCCTCTGTAGGTTAAGCCTCCTTGGCTGCCACTAAATTCTGGCAGTTGTCCCAAAACTTCTGGCGGTGAAGTTTAGCCACCTGGCCTCTACAACATCGAAGCTCCACAGTCCTCACTAGTATCAATGAGCCAAGCTTGGTGATAGCCTCTCCCGCCATCAGCTCTTACCTGCAGAAGTAAGCCTGGCAGAAACAGATGAAGACCACCTGAGTGATGAGAAACAGAGACTGTTTATTCAGAGCACGCTACAGCAAGGAAGTCAGCCACTATCATTCATGGCTGGCAGAGACTCAAAGGCAGGCAGGGGAAATATAAAGGCAGACTTTAGGTATATTCTGATTGAAGGTGGTTTGCACAAGGACGCTGGAAGCAGGCTAGCCAGGAGGGCATCTTATGAGATTGGTATAAGGAGCATATTTGGCTTTTGGTGGTTGCCTGAGCTGGAAACAAGAAAAAATAAGGAAATTGCCCATTATTTGCTAAGTCCTGACTCTGGGCCAACTGCAGGAGAGGTTGTGGATGTGACTATTTGTATATTCAGTCCCTCAGCCACCACTGAATTTCCCAGCAATGTTGGTGTCTCTCTGTCCTGGGTTTGGTGTAACTCCTGGCCTTTTCTGTGAAACATACTTTGAGAAGTTTCTGAAGATGTGTTTTCTGGTCTTGCATAATTTATCTAGTCTAGAATACCCACCTCCCTTCTAACATTGTCTGCCACAGTAATTCAAGCTTTTCAACCTTGGGCCGTTGTTTTCAGTGTGTTTTGGGGGTCTTTGCCAGGGTATTAAATCCTGTATTTTGAAAAAATTGTCCCCAAGTTCACAAACTCACTCTTATCCAGTCTTATGTTCCAAACCTTTTGATTAAGCAACCTCAAACCCAGCCCCCTGGGGACTCCCAAGCTTAATGCTTAACTCTCAGTCAGTGCTGGCTAATTCTTACAGCTCCATTTCCTCTCTTATCAGCATGTCTCTATTTGGGTTTTGCTGCAACTTAACCCAAGTTATCAACCCAGTGGTCAGGAAAAGAGGTAAGGGCAGATCCTGAGGGGGAGGTGTATTGCCTTGAAAAAAGACATCACAAAGTCTTCCCACCAGAGGACAATGCTGTCTCTTAATGGAAGGAGTGGGCCACCTCTGCAATTCTGAGGGCTCAATGGAATACGGAGAGCCAAAATCTTTGGCAGCTTCAATCCCAATGTCTTCGTTTGATGTGTTAGGATTCCAAGTTTGCCCAACTGGAACCTTGGTTTTGGCATAACAGATCTTTTGTTTATATCGAATCATCTCAGTAGCTTGGCAACTCCATTAAATCCTGAGTTTAGTCTTCAGCTTGATCTGCTCCCACACTGTAGGAAATAAGGGACTCCACAAACCACAGCCTTTCTGGCAATATTCTTTTGTTTCTTAACTGCCCTCAACTATTCATTACGCCTCCATAGGTCATCAGTGCAACTTAGTAACAACCAGGTAATTCCACAAGTTTTAGCAACTGGACTGCCACTTTGTACCAGAGTGTCTATGCCCCCAAGTCTCAGTGGATCCAGTCCCCAAAATACATCTCACCTCCTGCTTTCCTGTACCACTCCTGCCCTCAACAGTGTTAGGTAAGGGGGCAAGAAGCATATGAGATAAACAGGAGAGGAAGAAAAAGTGCGCAAGAAGGGCTGACTACTATGCAGAACCAACAAAGACTCCGCCAACCCAGTGAGGTGCTCCTGGGACAAGGAACATCCTACGTGGAGCAGACATGGTCAGTCCCTGGCCGAGAGCTCTCTGGGAAGCTGAGGTGACTCTGAAATTGCTAAGAGCTGGAGGACTGTCAGTAAATTGCCCCCCTTGTAGCTGCGTAGCTAATTCTCTCTGGAAGGTGATCCAAGCAGATCTCCATGATCTCCATGCTCCCACACCAGCCAAGTACCAATATTTATGTTTCCTTTCTTTTGCTTGACATTGTTGACTACAACTTCCAGATGACTATTAGTGGCAAATGACTTTCTCTTTTCTAATTTGATGGGAAAACCTTAATTGTCTCCTCTACAGACATAATCTTGGCTATTAGTTCTGCAGGTTCTTTATCCTGTTAAGGAAGTGTCCTCTATAGCATAATTAAGGAGAGTTATTAGGAAAGAGTGCAAATATATGCTCGGCATCTGCTAAGATTCTCTCTTTTTAAGCTGTTGATATAATAATACTACATTTCTTAGCTATGTGGTTCTTGGTTCTTGCCTTTTAGTTTCCCTGGTTTTACCCTTTTACCCTGAGCATTCTCTAAGAATCTTCTGTCTCTCTGGTCCTTTCTCTGGTCAAGTTACTCTTCTGAAGCCCACAGCATACAAATCTCCATAGCTACCTGCTCAGCCGTACTCCTGTCATTAAAGGAATTCAGTAATTGATGCTCTATTTTTATTTTTAAAAGCTCTTACATTTACCCCATGATTTAAGAGCCCTAGAACTATATCTTAAATCCCATGTCCCTACTCATTCATTCAAACAACGCCTTAATGTCAAACTATGCAGCAGAAAATTTTCCTACCACAAATTCTATTCTACATGGTAGGTACCAATCCATGGAAAACCATTGACTTAATCCCTTAAGTATAATTATATAAAACAGACTAAAAGAACAGTCTGCTATGAAAGAGAAAAAAGACAGCCTATCTTTTCTCACTACCACACAATTTTTAGAATATCCTTCCAAAAAAAACAGCACCATGATGCTCTTCCACACTGCGTGTCTGAATGTCTCAATATAATACCCTATAGCTGCTGCTGCTGCTGAGTCGCTTCGGTCGTGTCCGACTCTGTGCGACCCCACAGACGGCAGCCCACCAGGCTCCGCCATCCCTGGGATTCTCCAGGCAAGAACACTGGAGTGGGTTGCCATTTCCTTCTGCAATGCATGAAAGTGAAAAGGGAAAGTGAAGTCGCTCAGTCATGTCCAACTCTTTGCGACCCCATGGACTGCAGCCTACCAGGCTTCTCCGTCCATGGGATTTTCCAGGCATGAGTACTGGAGTGGGCTGCCCTTGCCTTCTTCAAATACCCTATAGGAAGGGCCACAAATGCTTAGAGAGAGTTTTTCTATCGCTCAGTCTTACTACACTGTAATTCTTCTGTTAGAGAAAATGGTTAAAAATAATTTGAGACATGTGGCACTTATTTCTCTATTGTCAGCCTTAGATTTTACAGACAGAAACTATTTGGGGGTCAGGTTACATGATCTTGATATTGATCCCTGGTTTTTAATAGTCCTTTAAAGCCTTTACTGTAATATTAAAAAGGATGGATCAAAAATTGATGGGAAATGGGCTCTTGACAGAACAGACTCAGCCCCAAATGGCACAAGTGTCCTAACCTGCCCACTCTTTCATTCTCACCCAAACCATTTGAGAGATTTTTTTTGATAACCTGAATACATGATCTCCTCTCATAGCCTCTTCCGTTATGCCGATGATATAGTCCTGTTATCAAGCTGGAAATGGTTTCAAAGAGCCACTAAGCTTTTGGGGCAATTACTACCATGAGGAACAGATCAATATCAATTAGACCAACGCTAGGACTGCTGCTTTTCATAAACAAGCTTCAGCATTTTGATTCTAAATATAGAGCAACTCTATAAAAAGATTAACTCATTTCATTATTTAATGGAGAATTTTGCAATTAACTCGTCCAAACAGAGTCACTGGAATACAGCCCTACACAAAATCAAATATTCTATAAGTTATACTATGCCAGAAACGAATGCCATCAAAACTGGAGCTTGGCACCAAGGCCAGACGAAGGCGGATGCTGGTGATAGAACCATGCCACGGATGATGTCACTGAGCCACCTAGACCACCTCAGACCACCTCAGACCCCTCCTACCATTTCTGAATGTCCTGTTCTGCGCACTTTGGCTCCCAGTGACCAGCACTCATGTTTGTTCTTTGGACGAAAACCCTCATGGCACTAGGGCAGCTTTGCCCAGCGTGGGCAGAGCGCCATAAGGGTCTGGATGTTTACATCGCATCTCACAGCCCCACCACAGGGAGTCACTGTCAATCAATCTGAATAATGGGTGCAAGGGTACAAGAGCCCAACTCTTCTGCCTTAGGTAGGAAAATTCTGATGTATAAATTACAGCCCAGAGTTCTTCTGTGGTTCAGGCGATGCTACCCATGTTAGTCAGAATTCTCCAGAGAAACAGAACTAGGGTACATAGATGGGAGATGACAGCTAGCCAGATAATAAGAATTTGGATCATCTGATTATGAAGGCTGAGAAGTGCCCCAATCTACCCTCTACAAGCTGGAGACCTAGGAAATCCAGTGGTATCATCCAATCTGCTGCTAAAGACCTGAGAACCAGGGGGAATGGTGATGCAAATGCCACATGAAGGCAGAGCAGACAAGATGAGATGCCTCCGATCAGGCAGTGACGCAGGGAGAAAGGAATGGATTCCTTCTGCTGCCTTTGGCTCCATGCAGGCCCTCAGTGCCCTGGGCAATGCCCAAGTTGCATGATCTTGGGGAGGGCAAGTACTTTTCTGAGTCCAGATGCTAACCTCATCCACAAACAACCCACAAGTATCAATCCAACCAGAAATAAGGTTTAATCCTGGCCCAGTGTGGCCAGTCAAGTCACCACCTAAAATTAACCATCACACGACCTCCAAAGGACTCTAGCTGAGATCCCAGCCTCGCTTGGCTTCCCCCCTGCCCTGCCCTGCCCCTCCTTCTCCCTTCTTCCAGAGATACCTCCTTAATGAAGCCCTCACTCACAGATCTTCATCTTATAGTCTGCCTCAAGAAAATCTGACTTAAGACAAGCTGTTAAGAATTTTCCCTGTAGCCCCAGTTTGGCCCTGAGGGGGAGCAGGCTGGATCCACAAGTTCACATAGCACTAGCTATGGGGAAACGAAGATGCTGGGAGCCCAGAGGAGCTCTATGTCAGAACTCATTTTGGAGAGGGACGTGAACCTCACCTTCTGGATAGAAAGAATTCATACACTTAATTTTCTTACCTTAAAAGGCCCATGATCTCAAAATAAGCACTGTAAAAGGCCTTCCAGTCGACTGACTAAGCACACGCATTCACATCTCCTCTGTCACCATTTGGGCTCTCTGGGAAGCAGGCTCAGACTTGGAGGTTAGTGTGAGCAACCTCTATTAGGGAATCCTCTTTGGGTCAACATCTGTGGAATGGAAGGGAAGAAAAAAAAATATGCAGAAGAAGAAGCTGGGCTGGATGGACTCTCCATGTAGGCCTCTGCTGACCCCACAGGAAGCTCTGACGCCAGGTGGTCTTCTGAATCGTAGCAAGCTGGGTGAAAAGGTTGAGCCTCCAGCTGGTAAGTCATTGTTTGAAGGCTCTCCCAGGAAGAGGGCCAGCCTTAGGCAGCTGGAGGAATAAGCCCTTCAGTCTTAAATAGGATCCTAACAGCACACACACCATCCTCTACATCCTTCCTCACAAAATAACAGGAAAAATAGAAAATTAAAATGAATGTGTAATGAATTCATGTGGATCTGGAATACAGGAGAGGTGTCTCTAGCAAAACTGAACAAGGTAGACTTTCTGGAATAAGTTGGTGGAAAAGGATCGATAAAATTACCCAAGAGAACAAAGGAACTGAAGTGATATTCAAGCTTCAGAGAAATATGCCAAAAATGTCCCAAAATATCTCAGGCAGTTCAGTTCAGTTCAGTCACTCAGTCATGTCCAACTCTTTGCAACCCCATAGACTGCAGCACACCAGGCCTCTCTGTCCATTACCACCTCCCAGAGCTCGCTCAAACTCATGTCCATTGAGTCTGTGATGCCGTCCAACCATCTCATCCTCTGTCGTCCCCTTCTCCTCCTGCCCTCAATCTTTCCCAGCGTCAGGGTCTTTTCCAATGAGTCAGCTCTTCGCTTCAGATGGCCAAAGTATTGGAGTTTCAGCTTCAACATCAGTCCTTTCAATGAACATTCAGGACTGATTTCCACAAGTGACCATAAAATGAGAACATTCGGCCCCCAGCTGAGAAATAAAGATAGTCAGAGGGCCATCAGGCCTGGAGTTGTCGCCTGGGTCCTCTCCCCTCCAGCTGCTCGTGGGCAGGGGGTGGCTCTGCCCCCGGTGAGGGCGGCCCTCCTGCTGGGACATTCCACCAGCATGTCCCACGTTTCTCGTTCACTTTGTCCTCTCCTGACAGTGGCCCAGCCACGAGTGAGAAGGACGCTCAAACCATACTAACACCACATATTCATTCATTCCTCCCAAGGGTTAGAAAAGAAAAGCGACAATTCTAATAACTTCCCTTCCAATCGACATTCTTAGCAAACACATTTTAATAAAATAATGTAAATCCTGCTATGTACCGAACTGGTGATTTCCTTTGCCACCCAGCCACTGGGCCCATTTCATACAAGACATCAGAAACTCCATCTCCCAGTGCCTGGGGGACCCACGGTGAAGTCTAAGTGTATTGATAATATAAAATATTGCCACTAAAAGTATATATACTGTACTACAGAAATGGACAGATGTTTCCTAGTGAGTAATGAGTACCATTTTTCTCCAGCTTTCCTAACAGGCTAAAGCTAAAAACAAACACACATTTTTACATAAACTAGACCCATCTCCAAAATAAGAATATAACTGACAGTCCAGAAAATTTAGAGAAGGAAATGACAACCCACTCCAGTTTTCTTGCCTGGAAAATTTCATGGACAGAGGAGCCTGGCAGGCTACAGTCCATGGGACCGCAGAGTCGGACACAACTGACTGACAAACACCACTGACAATCCAAAAAATTTAGAAGTCAAAAACCAGATTTTTTTCTCTTTTTATTGTCATATGTATATGTATATGTTTACATATACATATGCCTACACACACATAATGTTCTTAAGAAAATCCATTCATTTCTTTAATTAACCTGCTCAAGAGAGCTAAATTGAAGGAAAGGGGGCAAGTTGGGACATTTTGATCCTGCCTGACATTCTTACTTCATGCTTGAAATGAGACCTCAAAGAAGCATGGAGTGTTGGGGCCAGAAGTTCCTTCAAGATCAAAGGGCAAGCTCTTCTCACTACTGCGGAAACGGGGGCCCAGAAAGTTCAAGTGACTTCCCCAGAACACACAGCCAGATGGCAGAAGAGCTGAAAAAAACCTACATAGATTATAATAAGACAACTCCTCGGAGACCTGAGTTATGGAATATTGGGGAGAGAGACACCAGACAGCCTCTCACCTGGAAGAAGTTCCTTCCTTAAAATCTTCAAGACGGAAATTTCCAAACTCAGTAGTCCTCAGACCTGATCATGACATGGCAAGGACATACCAGCAGTAATGCTGCCAGGAGTCAATGAGCCCTGTGTGTGTGTGTGTGTGTGTGTGTGTGTGTGTGTGTGTCTTTGTGTGTTCATGCATGTGTTTGTGTGTAAGTGTGTGTGTTCACATCTGTGTGTTTGTGTGTGTTTGTGTGTATGTGTTCGTGTCTGTGTGTGTGCATGTTCATGTGTATGTGTTCGTGTGTATGTGTGTGTGTTCGTGTCTGTATGTGTTCGTGTGTGTATGCTCGTGTGTGTGTGTTCATGTTTCTGTGTGTTTGTGTGTGTTCGTGTGTTCGTGTGTGTGTGTGTTTGTGTGTGTTTTTGTGTTTGTGTCTGTGCATGTTCGTGTATGTGTGTTTGTGTGTATGTGTTCGTGTATGTTCGTGTGTGTGTTTGTGTCTGTGTGTGTGTCTATGTGTGTTCATGTCTGTGTGTGTGTGTGTTCGTGTCTGTGTGCATGTTCGTGTGTCTGTGTTCATGTGTATGTGTGCGTGTGTATGTTCCTGTGTGTGTGTTCATGTGTGTGTGTGTGTGTGTGTGTGTGTAGGCACAGCTGGGAATGGGGGACTCGGCCGCGCGGAGGAGGTCCTGAAGGGCACGCCTTGCCCACGCTCCCTCCGCTCCCGTTTTCCTTTCTCCTCGTCTCCTACCAGGCACCCGACCCGCTGCTCCAGGCCTCCTGCCTGCACGTGGTCAGCCACAGTGCAGGGGCTTCTGTGACTCCAACAACTAAATCATAGCAACAGCTCAGTGATATAATTGGTAGCGCAAGGGCCTAATGTCCAAAAGACCCCCAGGGTCTCCAAACAAGGTTGCGGAGGGCAGGGTCATTACGTCACATGATGTGATACTGTTCAGTTAATCAGCAATAATTTCTGAGACTCCGCTGTCGTAGGACGTCCTCATCGATTGCAGAGAACAGCAGTGGCGAAAGGCCGTGGCTGGCACTGGGCTCACCCTCGCCCGAGGGCAGGTTCGCCCTCCGGAGCGCTCAGAGCGGAGAAGGGGCTGCGGAGGGGTGGGACGGGCGGGGAGGGCGCTCGCTAGGGACCCAGAGGGTGCCCCTCGCGGGCAACCAGGAGTGAAACGGCACAGATTCCTCCAACCCACACAAGCATGGCTTAGTACACACGTGAAATTAGCAAAATCATTCAAATGTATTTAAGTCTAAAGAATTTCAGTCACAAAATTTCAGGATTTTTTTTTTATTCTATTACCCGACTTTTAAAAGTGGATTAAATAGGTTGCCGTTCCAAAAAACGTTAGATTCTGTCACTAGCCTACAAAAGTTTTCAGCGAAAAATGATGCCTCTGAAAACCAATCACATCTAGACTATATATTTATTTGTCAAATATGTGCGTTGTGAACATAGACCCCTACATCAATATTTCCACACAATGTATTTTTCACAGAAATTGTCATAAGGTCATTAAATCCTACTTACAGCTTTCAGAAATGATTGAGAGAGAGGGTAGGGATAGATACATAATCTTGGGTGTGAAGGAGAGACAAGGGGCAAATTTTTATTAAATGAAAAGTGGACTAAATGTTTTCATTTGAAAATATATATAGATAATTAGCCAGGTAGTAAAACGCTTAGACTTCTGATCTAAATTACGTGTAACTATCTTTATGATAGAAGAATCTTTCGCATACTGAGGTATGGAGATGTCATTCTGGCTGATATATGATCTGGCTTGCACAGAGTGCTAACTGGAACAGCCTGGCTTTCGGCTTGTCTAACACACATCATACATCTGCTTTAATCATTAAAAAGACAGCGTTTACCAGATAGTACAGAATGCCCACTTTGAAGGTAGTGGTAAACGCCCCAAGGCTCCAGGGCTGTTACTCCTTCCTTGCCAGCCACCAGGGTCAGGCTGACGCGCTGTGTACCTGCTCTCTGCCTCTGTGGAAGCCTTGGAGGAGTTTGACGTTTGTCCTTTGTTCTGACAGGTGGTTCAGGCATCCAAGATGGAGCTGAGTGGCCTTTGTGGATACAGTTTCAGACTCTTCCCTTCATCACCGAGAACTTGAATTTTCTGAACCCGCCATTTTCAAAACAGTATCAGCTGGCAGATGCCACTGTAAACGTATGCAAAATGCAACCATTTTGGACCCCAATCAACCCTTGCTTAACAAGCACCCTCACTTCTTGCCAGCTCAAATCCTAACTCTTGACAAACAGCTTATATAATTTTGTGCTATTAGCCTATACAAGTGTTGCTAGTTACTCAGTTATGTTCGACTCTTTGCAACCCCGTAGACTGTAGCCCGCCAGGCTCCTCTGTCCATGGAATTCTCCAGGCAAGACCACTGCAGTTGGTAGCCTTCTCCAGGGGATCTTCCCAACCCAGGATCAAACCCAGGTCTCCTGCATTGCAGGCAGATTCTTTACTGTCTGAGCCACCAGGGAAGCAACCCCCCAACTTTGGAGACAGCCCCCCCCATTTTGTAGACTGCAGGGACACAGTTCAAGTGCTTCTTGAATTTGTCTCCCAGGCTGGAGGTTTCAGTTTGACTGGAAGGAAATTCATTTCTATTCCCATTATGAACTGTCTGTTGATTATTTTCATGGATATTTGTTATAAGAACTTCACAAACAAAGGTATTGAGACTACTGTTCCCCTAAAGTTCTATAATCCTAAGAAATAATTCCAAATTAACTTTAGATAATGAATATTTTATTTTTCTACTTTATACTGAAGAGGAGAAAGAAAAAGAGGGTTAACCTTTATGGACAGCTATCTGATACCTAGTGTTGGATACTTCACAACCATTATTTATTTTATTTTAAAGAGGTTTCTACTGAAATCAAAATTATGATCATTTCCAATATCTCTATATCACTTTTCAAGTTATAGCAAACATTCGAATTAGAAACCCATTTTAGTTTTTATTATAAATTTTGCCCCCAAAAGTGTATATTTTGTTCACCAACATAGTACCCTTTACGTCTTTCGTATCACTAGAAAACATCGGAATATTTGAAGATTTTGATAAACGTATCAAATTACAAGCAACCCATTGCACTGAAAACAAGGGCTGAATTTTCTTGCTGTAGGGGGGAAGAAGATGACTTTTTTCTCTTTCTATTATGTTTTTGAAGTAACAAAAGCCTATTAATATAAAGTGACACATTTCAATGTGAAAAATGCAGGCTGTGCAAAGTGTGAGGTTCTCACTGTACTAACAACAGACCCAGATTACACAGATGGAGTTCCTTTCCTTATTTGCCTCATAAATGTTAAGAGCAGCACACACAGCTTTTTCTCTGTAGATGAACACTTGGTAAACACTATCAAGAAGACCTTTAACTTGCGTGCTTCCCTGGGCTTAGGGTAACTAAGTTTGTAGCCTCGATGTAACAAGAGTCAAAGATTTTTCATTGAATACATTTATCCCCATAACTGTAGCACGTCTCAGCGGTTGTTCTCAGCACATGCTTAGTTGTTAGTTTTGGGTTTTTTTTTCTTTTTTGTTTTAATTTCAGGAAAAACTAATGAGTTTCCAGAAGCAGTGTGAGTGCTTTGGGGCCGAATGTGATTTAAAACCGGCAGTAAAAGAAAAAGAAGGCAGGGAAGGTAGCTGGTTAATTGACCTTTATTGTGCCTTCTGGTTCATTTAGAAATGGAAATTAAATTAACATGATAATTCAGTCCTACTGTGTTAAGGCTGCTATAAACCCATTAAATTTTATGGCCATTGATTTAGCATTTTTTTCTATTAACTGGGTTTAATTTTCAAAATTGTCATGCAGGTTCTGAAAAGTGCTTCATCCACTCTGGTTCCTCCAAGTTACTAATGTGTAGCTTTTCCTCTAATAGTACTCACTTAATTATTCAAGCACAGAGGGCCCAACTGCCCTCAAATGCCTGAATTAATTTAGAAACAAGTGCCATTGAAAGTCTTCTTAAGAAACAAGGAACGTTCAGAGATAGTAAAAGTCAGTGAAATGTCCTAAAGCATATATCTAGCTTTTAAAAAAATGTGCCTTAAAACTAATCCAGATAAATGAAGGGCCAGGAGAAGATTTTGTGTTGGTGTTTTTCTTTTGCTTCTTGATAACATGAAAATCTTTTAAAATGCAACCATTCCTTATAGTTCATTTAGGTATTCAAACATCGTTTTAGCTACTAATTTAGAATCATGACCAGTCAAAATTTCTATTTTTGAACTTTTAAATGATGTCAATTTTTACTAAAAGTTAAAACTACTTTCTTGATTCTCTCTTATGCAGATGTAGGTCCTAAGAATGGGCTTCCAAGGTGCTGCAGTTGGTAAAAATCCATCTGCCGATGCAAGAGACACAGGTTCAATCCCTGGGTCAGGAAGATCCTCTAGAGAAGGAAATGGCAACCCACTCCAGTATTTTTGCCTGGAGAATCCCGTGGACAGAGGAGCCTGGCGGGATACAGTCCATGGGGTCACACAGAGTCAGACATGACTGAGGATGCACCCACTAGGTCCTAAGATTATAGTTTACAGAGCACATTTGGAGTTACTAACTCAAATATTAGTTTTATTTTGAAACCTATTGACACTTGCGGTCTCAGAGAGTTTGAAAAGGATTCTCTATCTTGACCTTATAGTATTCCTGAAAAGTAAAATGTGATCATTTCACCTTTCTGATTCTTTACCACTAAAGAAAAAGAGGTAACTGATGGGCCTACAAGCCTACAACTAGAACAGTAGGCCTGTAAACAGTGCTGCCCTTTCAACCCCCGCTTATAAATTCAAAGACCTGGTGAGTGACCCTTTTCTGACTAAATTGTCAGCATTTTTTCATTATTTTCAAGTGGTATGTTCAATTAAAACAGCTGAATTTTTTAAAATGCTACATCATGGCTCATGTTTATAGTTTATAGACAGCTGTTTACAGCTGTCTTTTGTGTGCTTTTGATAGTTTTAACAATCAAAAATCATAATTAAAGGCCCTCAGAGCATCTGAAGATATTGTTGTTAGAAAATGGCATATAAATATTTCATTCCCCTCTGGGCAAAGAAAACCAGGTTCTTCGTTATCCAAGCTGTCTAACCATCTCATCCTCTGTGACCCCCTTCTCCTGCCTTCAATCTTTCCCAGCATCAGGGTCTTATCCAGTGAGTCAGTTCTTCGCATCAGGTGGCCAGAGTATTGGAGCATCAACTTCAGCATCAGTCCTTCCAATGAACATGCAGGGTTGATTTCCTTTCGGATGGACTGGTTGGATCTCCTTGCAGTGCAAGGGACTCTCGAGAGTCTTCTCCAGCACCACAGTGTGAAAGCATCAATTCTTCGGCGCTCAGCCTTCTTTATGGTCCAGCTCTCACATCTGCACGTGACTACTGGAAAAAACCATAGCTTTGACTATACAGACCTTTGTCAGCAAAGTAATGTCTCTGCTTTTTAATATGCTCTCTAGGTTGGTCATAGCTTGTTTGCCTGCTCAGTTGTGTCAGACTCTTTGTGGCCCCATGAACTGTAGCCAGCTAGGCGCCTCTGTCCGTGGAATTTTCCAGGCAAGATTACTGGAGTAGGTTGCCCTTTCTTACTTTAGGAAATCTTCCTGACCCAGGGATCAAACCCTTAAGTCTCCTACATTGGTAGGCAGGTTCTTTACCATTGGCATCACCTGGGAAGCCCTACAGGTATAGATATATTCTGAGCCATATTCTTTGAGCTGTGTCTTAGAGATATTGAAACTCCCACCAGATGAAGTTAACTACCAATCTCCTTGACTTGCTTAATCAAAGACTAAACTACAATTATTTGGTCTCATTTGACTGTTTTCCTTTGTTTCTGTGCTTTCTCATTTATCTGATTAAACTTATTGTTTGGCTAAAGTTCCCCTCAGGCTGAGGACAGGAAGGGAACAAAGGAGTTAAGCAGCTCATGCAGGGATATGAACCTATGCCAGCTGGCTATTACCACCTGTGTTGAATGAGTGCCATACTCTTGTTTCTGTCCATTTCATTCATTCCTACTCACCAGGCCTGATAATTTGGATCATTTGGGATTCACTCCTTATCATCGTTCTCCTTCCTACATACCTCCTCGACACCCCTACCCCTCAAACCCTGCTCATCTTAAATCCTAAAGTCCTGATCAGTTTTTATCCCACGATTATGAAATCTAAGGACAGTCCCTTAAGGGGAATGTACAACGTGCTCAACGGTGTTCATATTTCTAACCTTGAAGCCCCTGACCTCTCTCTGAGGGTAAGAAGCAGAATAAGCGTGGAGGGGGGAGGGTGAAAGCGAGTGCGAAGGGGAGAGGGAACACTCCAGCATCCTTGCCCTGTGTTTTATGGCTTTGGGTTTATATGATCTGTTGGCGTAGCTTTTGGCTTCTTTCTCGAACACAGTGCCTGCAATTGGGGAGCTGCCAAATTAGAAAGGATTCATCTTTCCCCTTCCCCCAAACTGTGCACACATAGTCACCTCATTCATAGCACCTATGACACCTTATTCCTTCCATGGTGGTCTCCTTTAGATTCCCAAAATTTGGATTAAAGAGTGGTTAATAAGGGCTGTAAGTGACTTCAAACCGTATCCTCAAAGCCTTGAATAATGGCTGGCTCATTCATGTTCAGTAAGTGACTGACGACTGAGTGAGTTAATGAATGTCTGAAATACACCAGCCTTTACCAAGAAGCATAAATGAGAGTAGATAATATGTTCTAGTTATAGTTTTTTCTACGAAAAAAAATGTTGGAGGAATGTAACAATATCAGTATAAATAAATACTAATGTTTACCAATTCTGTACTTATTTTAAGAGATAAATTGTTATTATTCCTTAAGTGGGTAAATTTAAGGGAATCATTTGTTCACTAAACTTCACATCACTGAGAATGACTTGGCCTAGTTCAGGTTTTATATTCCAGATATACGTAGCAAATATAACCTGAGTCTTTTCTCCAAGCAGAACCCTTCTGTGACATACGTTCTGCTGATGCCTAACTCTGGGGACTGAGCCTATGTTCAGTCTTAAAGAACTTCTTTCATCTTATAAGAATGTGGCATGCATTTCTCTCCTTCCTTCTTCAAGGGTTTCCTTCTATCCAGTTTCTCAGGGAACAAACTTCACTTTCTTCCTCACACATTGTTTACTATGGTTCAGTTTTTTATAGTCCCCTCTAATCTTTCATAAATCCTTTCACCCTACTCACGGCAGAAAACAAAAAGAAAAGGGGGGTAAAAGGAAGGAGGAAAAAAAAGGGATAAACCCTAAATTTACATAGCATTATAAGTCAAATCCATTCAACTAAAAAAAAGGAAATAAAAAACATCATCAGAAAATTTCTTATATCTACTTCTAACCCTGAGGTGATCTCATTATACATGTCTTCAGAAAGCTTATCCTCCTTTCCAATAGCACCATAATTTTCAAAGATGTTTTATCCATGCAGTGGCAGAATTTTAGAAATTTTTATAACCTGATCCAACTTTCTGAAACAAAGCATTTACTTTATCACTTTGTTGCATGTTGAAAATGGATATTCAGACAGAACATGTATTTTTTCAGAGTCATAAAATTACATTATAAGCTTTTCAAAGCAGATTCCTGAAAGAAAACCTTGTCTGTTTGTCCTATAACCTTTGGGTATCACCAGTAAATCCTGGGTAGAACATGTAGTCTGCAAGAACAGAGCAGAGGAGTAGTTACGTCAAGAGATGGGTAAAGCTGAACACATTATTCCTTACCTTATAGGAGAAAATTTAATAAAAGGATAACCAAGAAATAGAACCAAATTTGGAAGCCAGGAGAAAACGGATTACCAATTAAACTGGAGGACAAGGTGAAGGCATGCACCAATGAAATAGGAAAAGTCAATAACAAAAGAAACTAAAAGGGAGCAGCAAAATGAACATACATGCATATACCCATCGAGAAGGCCTAGAGGCACTGATACCCAGGGTCAGTGAGCACAACCAGCTCCCAGATCCTGGTTTCTAATACCGTTCTCCGATGAAAGAAACCAGGGCTCCTTAGGGAAATGGATGATTCTACAAGAGGGCAGAATATACAAATTGGGAATGGACTCTCTTGGGAAACCAGAAAGTAGAGACGTGCTTAAGAAATAAAAGGATGGAGCACAGTAAAGGGACAGAGAAACAACTGAGAGATCCCAATTGCTGAAGTTGGAACAGTTTAAAGAACAAAATAGTGCCGTATTGGCTCATTACCCAAAGAATAAAATAAATGTCCAAAGGTTCATATTAACATTAAAATAAATAAATGGAGCAGAGACAAATCTCCCACACAGGAGAATTCCAAGTAATTTATGTAAGTACTCCTCCCCTCAAAAAAGTCAAATTTACCACCCAACTTGTGTGACCTGTGCTTAGTGACATGCTTCCAAATAGCAGAGTATAAGAAGAGAGAGAAAAAGAACTTTACAGTAGAGAAACTGGAAAATAGTACCTCAGCCAGGTGATCAAGATTAATATCCACAGTGATAAATCATGTTGAGAGTATGTACCTCTGATATTATGTAATGAGAGTGGCACCTCAACTCTGAGGTCTTCCTCCCAAAAACATATTACCACAATCTAACCATGAGACAAATATCAGACAACCCCAAAATGAGGCACCTTTTACAAAATACCTGACCAGTTCTCCTCAAAACTGTCAAGGTCATCGAACATAAGGAAAGCCCAAAAAGCTATCAAAGCAGGGGCCCGAGAAGACACGATGACTAAATATAATGTGGCACCTTGAGTGATGTCCAAGAATAGAAAAAGTAGATTGAGGAAAAGTTAGTGACAGTCAAAGAAACTCTGATTAATTAATACTAACTTGCTGATCTGGTTCTTTAGCTGTGACAAATGTACCATAGTAACATAAGATATTAACAGTAAAGAAAACTCAGTGACAGAGTAGATGAGAACTCCCTATGCTATCTGTGCACCTTGCTTGTAAATCAAAAATTATCCCAAAATAAAAAGGTTTTCTCCAAAAGCAATAAGTAAAAGGAACTAGTAAGAAGCAAGGTACAGGCACAGAATTATACATTAAGTCCAGCACCCAAATAATTGAACACTGAACATCCTTCAGGCATTTCTTTTATGTTAGTCTTGGGGCATCTCAGAGGGCCTAGAAAAGATGCATGAAGTAGTTAAATTCATCTGGACCCAAGGAGACTTCTCAAAACACATATTGATTGATCATATTGCAAAATCAACAGTGTGTAGATACCTGTTATATTTTTTACTTCCTGCATCGCTTCCTTTTGCAGGGAGTCCTACCTTCCACAGGTGTTTGTATACGACCTAAGCATAGGACCGGTCAGAATGCCCCATCACCCCCAAGCGCAATGGTTGTGTATCAGGTTGGATCTCTTCCTTTAGCTCTAACCTTTGTGCTCTGTTCCCTGAGGTTAGTCATGCTGGTTCTGCACCTTTGTAAAAGAAATGTTGCCTAGAGCCTGAAATATACATAATAGCCCTTTCTGAAGGCTCTGCTCCCCAGGTTTGACCTTTAAAAGCATAACACTTTTCCTGCAAACAGAGATAAAAAGGTGCAGAACAGAGAGTGACATTTGCCTTGTTGGAGAGTTACAGGAATATCACGATCAGACCTATGGGGACAATCACAAGAACAAAGGATTATCGCATCCCCTCCAGGTCAGGCTGGCGCCAAGAAGTTCGCAACAACCAGCCACTCGCCCTCCCCTTTTAGTATGAAAGAAGCCCAAATTCTTCTTTGGGACACTAGTCCACAGTCTTCTCCCTCTGCTTGCCCTTACACCTCATCTCTTGACTTACTGCCGTGTGGTGAGCAGGAAGAACTTAGACTTGGTAATATTTGGCCCAAGGGTGAGTGTGGAACCCAAAGAGCCAGGCATAATCATTTTTGGTGGATCGGTGTAAATACTCAGCCTGCTTCTGAAACTGCAAACTGTATTAAGCTATGTGAGCCTAGAACCATGAGGACCATCTTTTCCAATGGAGAGAGCTTCCTGGATAAACACCCCAGAAAAGAAAGAAAGAAAGAAATAGATATGGAAAGAGAGAAGTTTCTAATGGTGTCATCTAGGACCTTAAGCCAATAGCACCACTTTGGGGACTCAGTTATCTGAATGGGTGAAATCCTGGTTTTCCTTAAGTGACTTTGATTTGTGTCACTTGTGTCATTTTGTGTCAAAAAGCCTGATTAACAAAAGCAGTCCAAGATTGAACAGATGAATGCTCAACTGATAAATCATTTGTTTATTCATAGTTGTTTATATATAGGAATACCAACATTAATGAAAGTGAAAGTCGCTCAGTCGTGTCCGACTCTTTATGATCCCATGGACCTTACAGTCCATGAAATTCTCCAGGCCAGAATACTGGAGTGGGTAGCCTTTCCTTTTTCCAGGAGATCTTCCCAACCCCAGGATCAAACCCAGATTTCCCACATTGTAGGTGGATTCTTTACCAGCTGAGCCACAAGGGAAACCTAAGAATACTGGAGTGGGTAGCCTATCCCTTCTCCAGCGGATCTTCCCAACTCAGGAATCGAACTGGGGTCTCCTGCATTGCAGGTGGATTCTTTACCAATGAGCTATGAGGGAAGCCCCAACATTAATGAACACCTACTATTTGCCAAGGCTGTGTTAGGTCCTGAAAAGAAGAATCAATCTCTTCCTCAAGAGCACTCAGTCTGCAGGAGAGACAGACAGGCAGTGTGGTAGACCCTGATAAACGTTTCACTGCACAGTCAGCCTTGAAAGATGGGCACTCAATGGAGACCAAGGTGACCTCCTGAGGAAGAGACGCCAGAACTGGGTTTAGAAGGAGTTAGAGGAGTAAGCAGGCTGAGTCGAGGGTGGAGGGAAGTGTCGGGATGGGCAGAGGCCGCTGTCGAGCTAATAGGGCTCTGGGTGGCACAGCCGTGTCAGGAGCCTGACTGCCTTGAGAATCTGCAAGTTCGTCAGCAACACTGATCTGTGGGTCGAAGAGAGGAAGTGGCAAGAGGTGAGGCAGTTTCCTGAGTTTGCACTGTTAGCCTAAAGATAATCAAAGGCTGCAGACAATGGTTGGGCTTCCCTGGTGGCTTAGACGGTAAACCATCTGCTAGCGATGCTGGAGACCTGGGTTCGATCCCTGGGTCGGGAAGATCCCCCGGAGGGGGAAATGGCAACCCACTCTAGAAAATCCCATGGATGGAGGAACCTGGTAGGCTACAGTCCATGGGGTCGCAGAGAGTTGGACACGACTGAGCGACTTCATTTTCACTTTTCACAGATAACGGTTACAGTCTGACAACTATCTCTATCAATGTGGGTAAATCCTTCATATTTTTTAATGTTTGACCTCTCTCTCTCTCTCTCTCTCTCTCTCATGCCCACATACACACACACACACACACACACACACACACACACACACACATCTGTAACTGCAGCTCACTCAGCCATATGCTTTTTTCCAAGTCCAGTCTCAATTAACCACAGTTCAACATTCAAGTTGATTGCCTAGGACTCAGCAAGGTATCAAAGCAAACATGGATTCTGTTTTAGCAGATAACTTGTTAATGGATAACTTGGAGCTGATATTCTTTCTTGCACATTTGATCAACACAGATCAGTTCTGGGATCAGCACACACTTCTTATTCCCAATGACAATTCTTATAGAAGGTTGCCTTGGACTAAATAAGATCTGTATCCATCACTGACTTTTCTACTCTGGAAAATGTTCACTAGCTTAGCAAAGGCTCACTACATAAGAGCACTGAGAATATGTTACCACTGGCTCATGAAATTCAATGAGAATTTACTAACAAGAATTGTGGTATCTGAGGACCAATTTAAAAAATATAGATCTTGTTCAATCCAACATATACTCATTAAGTTCCCACCCTGCAAAAGCCACTATTCTGGAGGCTCTAGGGGGTACAAACTGAATGCCCCATGCAAAAACAAATTTTCTCAATCATGCTATGAAAGGTTCTTTACATATCAAAGTTGGCAGGAAAGAGAGAACTAAAATTGTTTCAAACTGTTGTTGGCAGTAGCTTCTGTCTGTGTTAATTACACTCTATGTTTGAGGCTCATCATTCAGTTAACAGTCAACGCATTGTAGACTTTCTGTGATTCACTAAATACCAAATCACTGTGTGTAGCTTTTTGGATTTCTGAGTATATCAAATTTATATCATTCCCAGACTTGATGATTTAATAGTTGGGAGTGTTTCCAGCCCTAACTTCTTTGAGAAATAACTAATCATTGAAAATCTTGGGCACAAATATAGACACACTCATGAAGAAGGACTTAAAAGCTTAGAACCCTTTAAAATGCATTTTTTTAAGGAAGCTCCTTTAAATTTAACTTTAAATTTTAAAGGATAGATGACTTAGGAAGAAAAATGCACAAAATATTTTAGTATTGTCTGCTTATACATTATTATAATGCATGAAAAAAAAAGTTCAGCCACTCAGTAGTGTCTGACTCTTTGCAACCCTGTGGACTGTAGCCTGCCAGGCTCCTCTGTCCATGGGATTCTCCAGGCAAGACTACTGGAGTAGGTTGCCATTTCCTTCTCCAGAGGATCTTCCCAACCCAGGGATTGAACCCAGGTCTCCCACATTGTAGGCAGATGCTTTGCCTTCTGAGCCACCAGGGAAGTTCATTATAATGCATAGACATCATCAAAAAATTTAACTGAATTTGGGTGTGTGCATATACTATGTTTGGTATGAGGGTGAGGGAGAGAACTATTAAGAATAATTTAAGGTTAAGAGCATAATAAACAGAAAACATGTGCTGCATGTAGGTTAGTTTTAAGCTTAGTATTCAGTTCTCAAGGTACATAATAGGTAGAGAACAACCAGCACTCCACAGACTGCCTTTACTCAGAGATGAGCTGGAACCAGCTTGTGCTAGCCTGCAACAGCCAATTTTGTGCATCTTTTCTCACCTCCACATTCAGCAACTTACTACGGGTAACTTGAAACTGCCATTAATGTGAGGTTACACCACAGAAACTGGCAAATCCTATAAATCAGAGCTTATTTTTTCTTATTTTTATCAAATGATTGATAAACATTTATAAGAACATAACTGTGTGTGTGTGTATGTATGTGTGTGTATGTGTGTATAGATGTGCAAACACACACAGGTACTAAATACATGTTAGGGAATAGGAGGCTATATAAAATTATAATGTAGGGATTTTTTTTACTTTCATATTGGACATTGAATACCCTTTCTCTTTGGTGGTTATAGATATATACATAGATGGTAAATAGATAAGTAGGGAAAATTACTGAATGATTAAATTATTACTGTAACAAAAAGTAAAATTGGAATAAAGATGGTTGCTAATAAATGTAGAAAAATTATAACAGCTTTACTAAAGAGAAAAAATTCTTGAGCATTTTATAAGCTTGTTTGAGCTAGGAAGATATTAGTCTACATTGAATTTAACTATCCATTTCATGTATAAAGAGACTGAGGCACGGAACTTTTAAGTGACATAGCTATAGTTATAAAACTAGGCAAGTGATCAAGCCAGAATGAGATATATAATTTTCTCCCTCAGGTTTCTAATGGGTCCATTATACCTACTGGGTTCCTTTTCATGGTATCTTAGGCTGAAATTCCCCAAGCAAGCAACAATTTTTCCAGCAAATGTTTTTCATTATTAAAACAAAATACTAGTTGATATCAACCCTCTTAAGAGAGCAGAAATATATTACAGATATATCTTTAAATCAGGCCTCCCACAGGTCTTTCCAAGGCTTGATTAAAATCACTGGTATCTTCTAGATGGAAAGATTAGAGCCCAAAATTTGAGAAGCTATGATGATTTAATATGATTTTCTTTTACCATTTCCCCACATCATTTAAGGCAAAACTAAACAGACACGGTTTTCCTCTTCTCAGAGTATAAAACTAATTTTAAACCTTAAAGAGATGATAAGTAGCCAAGTACTATTCCAAGATATCAATGGTTAAGCTACTAATGAAATTATCTGCCAGATTTACAACAAATATATGAAATTTCTTTATGTTACCCAAAATACCCTGTTCAAAGGGAATGCCTATGCATGGGATAGTTTGCATTTTATAAACAATTAGATTGCTAGAAACTTTGTCCCAGGAACAGAAGGAAGTCAATTTCCATTTCTCTCCCACTTGAAGATGCCTCTTATCAGGCGTTGCTGAGGGCAGCATTCACTTTATCTTTTTCATTCATTTCATAAAAATAAACTGAGGCAGTGGTGTAAAAATAACAGACTTTAGAGCCAGACACTCAGGTTCAAATCCACTCAACTCCTTCTAAGAGCGAACCCTTGAACAGTTACTTAACCACTCTGAGGCTCAATTTCCCCATCTGTAAAGGCCTAGAGCAATAGGGCCTAGAATCAACTTGATTTAAGATTGAAGAGTATTTGACAGAGTATCGGATGCCTAGAAGATGCTCCACAAAACTTGGTTCCTTCTTTTCCTGCCCATGCTCTCCACTGGCTAGATATTAGAGATACAAAAATTAATAAATCATCGTCCTCACACTCTAGGTATTTGCAGTATAGGAGGAGAAGAGACTTCTAAATGACTCATTTCCACACAATAGAACTTGGTGAATCGGTTAGACCCTCATCAGAAAACAGATGGTGCCTCAAATTGGATAATTTGAGGAGAGTCTAATAAAGGAACTATTTACAAAGGTACAGCTATGGTGAGAAAACCACAGGAGATAGGACAGTGTCCCAGGGCTAAAAGCTGTGTGATGCAGCCCGCGGCAGGCTAGAGGAGCTGCGCACACAGCTTCCTGGAGGAAAGAAGGCAACAGCGGGGTGTTGGTGCTGGCTCAAGCCAGCTCCCGAGAAATGACAGTATACATTTCTTTCTACCTCCACATTGCATGATGTACGTTGTTTATCTGAAATCTGCCATGGTAGGGCTCTTTACACCACAGAAGTGGGCAAACTCTACAAATCAAGTCTTCCTCAGGCTCCAAGCTGGTCGTTAACTATTGACTAGAATATCAACATTTGTTGTCGAAAGCAATAGCCCAGGGCAAATCCACAGAAAGAGAACTAGGGGAACAGAGAGCCCAAATGTATTTCTCCTTTTCCCTCTTGGCTCCTGACAATGGTCAAACCTGATCAGAAGCCAGAGAGCAAGAGATGGCATCCATCCAGGCTGACTGTTCAGGCAACTAGCAGCGTGGCGAGGCTGAAAAAGAGTGGATGTGAAGGTGAAAACAGAATCATACAGAATGTGTCATGGAGGAAGGGAGACAGACGTACGGAAGAATCAAGGAGGAAATAATCACATTCCTAGAGAAGTCGGGGGAGATACAGAGGAGCTGGGTCTTGAGGGGTGAGTGTGGGTTTACCTAATTGAGAAGTCAAAAGACAAAGGATGTGACAGATGGGAAAACTGTGGCAGGGAAAAACGTCTAGGCACCTAACCCTGCGGAAGAGCTGATACATATTTTTTTTAAAACTCTTTATTATGGTGCAATTGTAGATTTACAAAAAAACTGCAGGGAGTGCAGAGAGTTCCCACACATCGTTGATCCAGCTTTCCCGGATGTTAACGTCTTACATCACCTTTGACCTTCGGGGATGGGTCTGTGTGTACCTATGCAGGAGAACAGCAACCTACACAACAGGAGACAGGCTAGAACTGAAATGCTTAAAGACAAGTAGGATGCAGCGTAGTGTTTAGGGAGAGGCCCGGGGATTACGGAGCATAGGACGAACAGAAATTCGGAGACCTTAAAGCGTCTTAAAATGTGTCCACTTCTCTCCATCCTCAGTGTCACTATGCCTGTGGAGGCCACCAGCATCTCTCACCTGGATGGCCACCATGCCCCTTCCAATCCACTCTATTCTATAGCCAAGGTGGTATTCCTAACAGATAAATCTTATCCTGTCTCTCCTATAACTGGGCTTCCCCAGGGGCTCAGCGGTAAGGAATTTGTATGCAGTGCAGGAGATGTGGGTTCAAACCCTGGGTCAGGAAGATCCCCTGGAAGAAGGAGTGGCAACCCACTCCAGTGTCCTTGCCTGGAGAATCCCATGGACAGGGGAGCCTGGCAGGCTATATAGTCCTTAGGGTTTTGAAGAGTCAGACACGACTGAAGAGACTGAGCACACGCTCACTCCTCTACCAAAGAGTGGTGAGCAGCTCTTTATTGCCCTTAAAATAGCCTTCAACTGCCCTGTTTGGTTTTAATGCTTCCTTGTCCTCTCCAGCCTCGCCTAGCCTCTCCTGCCCCTCCTGTAGCTCTCCTCCCCATTCTTTCGGCTCTTCAATCTCCAGAAGCAAAAAACAACTTCTCAGTTCCTGAAAGAGGGCAGGTTTTTCTCTCACCTTTCCTCCTCTTCACTGGCCAACTCCATCTTCAGCCCTGACATAACTCATACCTTGTCCATCCCTCACTCCCCCTGTCTCCCCCAAGATCTGTTTCCTCTCAAGATGCTCTGGGCATAGTCCTGCCCTGGTTTTGATCATCCTGAACTGCAGTTACCAGCCCTCTTGGCTGTCTCCCTCTCTAAACTCTAGGATCCTTGAAAACAGAGACCATGTTTATTCAACATTGTATCTCTCATAAATAGCACAGCATATAGAGGGCGCTCAAAAAAATCTTGTTTGGGTAAATCTCTAATGTTGAAATATCAGGCATGGAGACAGGCATCCAGTGAGATGCTTTTGCTGAAATATTCCCCCAGCTAATCAGGAAAGGGACCTCCCCTTCTGTCTCTTGATCCAGCTTGGGCTGCTTAAGTCCATAGAATAGGTTGGCCACTGATCTTACTCTTTGTGTACTGGGCACAAGTCAGCATAAGTCACTACTAGTGACACACAGAATAAGCCTAAAATGAGATTCACTGAGAAAAACATACAAGCAGAGCAGTGATGAAGTGCTGATAATTCCTTGAAATTCCAGAGAGTATAGTCAGTCCCAAACAGTGGATGCACTGGGGAAAATGCTCCAAAGAGGTGTATGGACTCCAGTGCTGCTGGAATTATTTACCTAGAAGCTGGGAGGAGAGCAGAGAACACCACCAACCACCTAAAAAGGGAATTTCTAGGCTAGTGTTAGTCGTTCAGTTATGTCTGACTCTTTGTGACCCCATGGACTGTAGCCCACCAGGCTCCTCTGTTTGTGGGATTTTTTCAGGCAAGAATACTAGAGTGGGTCGCCATTTCCTTCACCAGGGAATCTTCCCAACCCAGGGATCAAACCTGGATTTCCTGCATTGCTGGTAGAGTCTTTACCATCTGAGCCACCAAGGGCTGTGGATCAGGGCAAATATATCCGGTGACCTCATCTTCTGATGAGCAAGCTCCCTGCCAAGCCACCTAATGGAAGCAGGAGACAGCTACCAGGTAATCAACAGACAAATGTGTATCTCATCACCTGTGACACTCCAAGATGCTGAAATTTGAGTAAGAAACACAGTTGAAGAGCCCAAAATTGTCTCAGCCACTCACTTTTTGGAGTTGCCTCAACTCATCCTCAAACATGGCAGTCTGGGAGTGAAGCCGAAGCTCCAGTGCTTTGGCCACCTGATTGAGCCAACTAACTGGAAAATATACTGATGCTAGGAAAAACTGAGGGCAGGAGGAGAAGGGGACGACAGCGGATGAGATGGTTGGATGGCATCATTGACTCGATGGACTTGAGTTGGGAAGCCTGGTGTGCTGCAGTCCATGGGGTTATATAGAGTTGATGTGACTGAGCGACTGAACAGCAAAAACTGGGAGTGTACAGGATTCCCTTTCCCACACAAACTAGGGATCACAACACCAAGAGAGCCTTCTTCATGCATACAGCCACACTCTCTCAAGTGGCGTGAATTGAAGGACACAGTTCCAGTTACCAATTGCAGCATGAAAAGTTGTCCAAAGCTTAGTGGCTAAAACAGCAACAATCATTTTACTGTCTCTGGTCATCATTCAGGAAGGCCTTCTCTGGCTGATGCTGGCTCCAAGGCGCTCAGGTAGCTACAGTCACGTGATGGCTGGCAACAGAACAGCTGGTGGCCAGCCAGACATCTCCATCCCCCAACCTGTGGTCTCTCCCCACTAGCACCTTTGCCCTTCCTCACAGCACAACGGCCTCAAGTCATTTTGAGTGTTTACCCAGAGGCTTAGTGTTCAGAGCAATGATTTCAGTGATCTATGCACAAGGAGCTTCACCTTATATGACTTAGCAATGGAAGTTCCATAATGTCACAATAACCAAAGCCATGAGCTCACCCAGACTCAAGGGGCGGGAATGTAGATCCTACCTCTCAGGGTCACTCAAGACCACCTGAGGGGGAGGTATTGTTGCGGCTATCTTTGGACTGTACAATCCTTTGAAGGCACCAAGAAGGTTCTGGTCCAAAGACAGCACTCCCCCAAGCCATCCATGGTACAAACCCTCCACCATTAATTTTCCATCAGTTACTATTCTTACATAGGTAAGGCCCCATGAGAGAGGGGCACAGAATATGGGCTCAAAATGAAAGCAAGAGGCCAGGAAGCAAGGGAAAGATTTTGATTCCTTGAGCAACACAGTAAGATTTTTATTTTAGAACTATCTAGTTGAGTTGTGGAAAGTGAACTGGAGAAAGTAAAACTAAGGTAGGAAAATCAAGTGGGTGCTGTTTGTCATCTTTGCCTCTATTCTCTGCGTGTGCATCTCAATTCTCTTGTTTTTTAAAACGAGGAGAACAGTAGCACTCACTTCAAGGACAAATTGTGAGAATTATTAATAAATATAAGTTGGGCTTCCCAGGTGGTGCCAGTGATAAAGAATTTGTTTGCCAAATTCTTGGGTCAGGAAGATCCCCTGGAGAAGGAAATGGCAACCCACTCCAGTGCTCTTGCCTGGAGAATCCCATGCAATCCCAGAGGAGCCTGGCGGGCTACAGTCCATGGGGTCACAAAGAGTTGGACATGATTAAGCAATTGAGCAGCTGCAGCAAATATAAGTTAATACAAGTTAATACCATAGAGCTTGGTATGTAGTGTTTTGTACACATACACACACATCTACTTGCTAATACCTATATTCCTACTCTCCATGTGAGAGGTGATAGAGAGCTAAACTAAGGAAATGGATACTTTTTAAATATTTATCGCTTGGAGGGTGAGGCTGGCTGTTGAGGGGACGGAATCCAGAATGACAACTATGTTTTGACTTTGAGCAAATAGTTGGGTGATAACGGATAAGAAATACCGAGAGAGACAGCTCTCTCATACCCGACACAAGCCTAAACATTCCTCAGGGCTTGTTTTCAAAGTGCTCTCCTTGGCTGTAAAAGCTTCTAGAAGCTGACAAGTTTCTCAACTGCTCTAAGCGTCATTTCTTCATCTGTGAAAAGGAAATAACAATAAAGTGTAAATGTGCACTTAATGTGAATTTAACTCTATGATCTCAGCAAAAGAGAGAGAATAAGCCTGAGCACAAGAGAAAAAATAAATTATGTCGCCATAATTCAAACCATTCCACTCAGTGAGTGCAAAGCTCCAAAACAAACATGACGCGGGAGAAAAGAATCTGCTATTACCCCAGTCAGTCAGTTCCCGCTTCTCTTCTACACTGTTTGATTATAATAGTTAAATGTAGATTTTCATATGATATGACCTCAGATAAAATCCAGGACCCATCTTTAGTTATTTGATCTGTTACTCCATTAAAGCAAAGATTCATAACAAAATAAAACATACATAACTTGAATCATACTTAAAGCATTAGTTGCTCAGTCATGTCCAACTCTTTGCAGTCCCATGGACTGTAGCCTGCCTGATTTATCTGTCAATGGGATTCTCCAGGCAAGAATACTGGAGTGGGTAGCCATTCCCTTCTCCCAGGGATCTTCTGAGCCAGGGATCGAACCCAGGTCTCCTGCATTGCAGACAGATTCTCTACCATCTGAGCCACAAGGGAAGCCCATTTTAACTTAAACAAGTATAAATTTATCATCTTATCTTTTGCTATACAGTCAAGGCTTAAGAAAAATTTTAATATAGTTTTTCTTAATATGGGTTTGCTGACTGGAGTTTTCCACTGTATTCCTTGAATAAAGTTTAAGCCTTCCCTGTTTACAGTAACAATATACATTCAGAATCAGAAATAACAAGGCCATGACCTAGGGAATGAATGAGGTAGTATCGTAGCTCAGATCTATGTGACTTTCAGAGACATTGTCTAACCCAGTTATCATCTATGGCCTGTCTCTTAGGGGTGACATCACACATTTCTTAAAATGTGTTTCATGCCTGCACACCCCACATGCTGGTTCCAGTCCTGACTGAGACTCTCCCTTGGTTCAAACACCCTGGATTAAACTAACTGCTGACTTGACACCATGTCGTCATATACTTCTCCACTTTTTCTCCCCTGGATTTTAATCATAGCTTAGACATCCAAATAAGAAATTAAACTACCTGAAGTGCCTCCCCCAAAAATGCCTCAGAATAAAAGGACCCCATTTCAACTTATCAAACTAATAGACATCTCAGGACATCACTGAGGACACCAAGCCGAGCGTCTTCTTGCCCTCAGCAAAGAGTCAGGGGAACCACCCACACTGAACTGTCCCTTTCCATAGACCTTCTCCACATGCCCCTCTCTACCGCTCCTCCCCTTTCAGAGTGGACACTCTGCCTCCCCATTCTGGTGTTAAGGACCAGAAGGAAAGCTGTGTGTTATCCGAAACATCATGTCCAAGTTGTCCTGGAGGGTCGCTGCCATCCTGGGGTCCTGGGGTCCGTGCTGTCTGCCTGCCTCTCCTCCGGCTTCCCCATCTTGGGGTCCAGGTCTTTGCCAGCCTGGCGCCTCCCAAGTTGCCGTCTCTGCACACTCAAGAGCCTCCTGAGTCCAAGTCCCAGCATCTTAAGCAACAGCCTCCTGAGCGAGCTCCCAGCTGCCCATTCTTTTCCCCGCATCATCACACGTGTTGAGTTTCTCTCTCACCTTGTCAGTCCCTTTCTCCAAAAGCTTCAGTGATTCCATGGCCTGGGTTAAAGCCCCAGCGTCTCCAATAAGACACAGCAGGCCTTTCCCAGGTCACATGACCCGGGTCATGTGTCAGGTCATGTGTCAAGTCACGTCTGCAGCCTCTCCACTCCCCAGAGCTGCTCATCCAAGCCTAAATGATGCACCAGTTTCCCCTGGCCCTTGTTCTAGATCATTCTTTCTGGGACACCAATCTCTCCAATCCTATGATGAAATCCTGCTCATCCATCCGGATCCAAGTTAAAAGACACATTTTCTGGGATGCATTCATTCACTCGTGCAGTCCTTCACTAAGTCCCAGTCACATGTCTGGCCCTGGTGTTATAATCATCAGCAGAGCTGGCACTCACATCTCACAACACAGTGAAAGATGCAGGCATCAGACGGTAATCACACAAGCTAGTGTAAGACTTAAACCATGGCAAGTATGAAAAAAAAAGCAGTGCTTCTGGCAGAGCAAACACAAGGTGGAAAGGGCTTTGGGAGAGGCGTGCCCCACAAACAGCAGAGAGCAAGAAAAAGCCAGGCTGGGAGAAGACAGCACAGTGGTGAGGGGGTGTGAGTGAGCCAGCAGAACCCAGACCATGAGAGGCTGTGCTAGCCATGAAAAGAAAAAACAAATATATTTCTAATTTTAAGAGCAGCGGGAAGAAATAGCAGAGTTTCCAGTGGAAGGATGACTGGGTCAGTTTTGCTTTCTGAAAAGATCACTTTGTCTGCCACCTGAATGGATGCAGAGGGGCTGGCTGCAGAGCCCCTGGAGAAGGAATTAGCATAATTCCTTCACCATCCAGTAAGAGTATGGACAAGAGGCCCAGACTGTGCTCTGCAGCACAGAAAACAGTCTTGGAGTTCCGTGCTTGCCATTTGAAATCTGCAAGATAGAGAAGCCACGTTCAGTAAGGGTGACTCCACCTTGTCTCCACCGGATCCTGAGGACCACACTTCTACCCAGCAGCCCTGTGCATGCCCTCGACAATTCCAGCATCATCTGGCCTCGTATTAGAGAAGGGTTATCATCTCACTTCCACATCCTCTGAAACAAGGAAATATAGTCACGTATTTCTCCACCTTTAATCGTTTCATTTCTGTTTTGATTGAGCCATGAATATTTTCTTCTAGGAACAAAGATGTTATGTTAGTTCTTTCTTATATACGGTTCTCATAGTTAATATTCCTAAATATATCTACATTTGTCATTTTAATATCATAAATTATTTTTTACTTGAGAGTTTTATTTGTATGAATAAATTATATGAATAAAATTTGTCTGGATGTGTGAGTATGTGTATGTATGTTTGGGTGTGTATTTTGGCAATGACTAGTTGTCAAAATACACACCCAAACAAACACACTCATACACACACACACATATATATAGCAGGGAAAAATATGAAGTGTTTGTGGCATCAAGCAGAATATAGGATTCATGCACCAGCCACATTGGCATACAGACCAGGAGATGCTGAGTCACTGTTTGCCATGAGGAAGTCATTGTTCCCATCATCAACCCAACATCAATCCAAAGGAGGACGTGAAAAGTTGATTGTTTTATTCTAAATCTGAAAATACACATAGTTGATATATATGGGAGGCAGTAAAAGGAAATTCCCAAGTCTTGTCTTTGAGATGAAAGAGCTCTGGAGTAAGAAAGGCGACATGGGTGCACATTTGCAAAGCAGGGCAGCCTGTCCTCACCTGACCTCCCCACCCCCAACACCACCACCTGTTCCGCTCTGCCATTCCTCAAGGGCTTGAGCACGTGAGAAAAAGAGGTGAGATGGAGGAGTCCGACCAAGATAAAAAGTGGAAAGAACGAGCGGTGGGGAACTTGTTACTCTTTTCCACCTCTGATCAAACCAGGGGCTTCAGCGGTACCAGGGCATTCTCCTGTGATGTTCAGAGCATCTGGGGAACAAACAGAACTGCTGATATATTCCCCAGGTACAGCTGGAGAGTGACAGTCTTTGTTTGAGACTTGGAGGAAACAAGCGTATGTTGGCCTGTGCACGCAAACATGCACGAGACGGGGCCCACAGCATCAGCCACGAGCAACTCCGAGAGCCCATCTGGGGGGACTTCAACACGAGAGAGAGGAGGATGCAGCCACCTGTGGGGTGGGAGGAGGGATGGTTGCTCTTGTGTGAGTCCTCCAGGTGTCAGCCAGAGTAGGAAAAAGAACATTGTTGCTTTTGTTGCTGTTGTTCAGTTGCTCAGTCGCGTCTGAGCCACCCCACGGACTGCAGCACACCAGGCCTCCCTATCCTTCACCATATCCCAGAGTTGAGTCAGTGAAGCCATCCAACCATCTCATCCTCTGTCATCCCCTTCTCCTCCCACCTTCAACCTTTCCCAGCATCAGGGTCTTTTCAAATGAATCAGTTCTTCACATCAGGTGGCCAAACTATTGGAGCTTCAGCTTCAGCATCAGTCCTTCCAAGGAATAGTCAGGGTTGATTTCCTTCGTGGTTGACTGGTTGGATCTCCTTGCAGTCCAAGGGACTCTCAAGAGTCTTCTCCAGCACCACAGTTCAAAAGCATCAGTTCTTTGGCACTCAGCCTTCTCTCAAATCCATACATGACTACTTGAAAAACCACAGTTTTGAATAGCCAGACCTTTGTCAGCAGAGTAATGTCTCTGCTTTTTAATATGCTGTCTAGGTTTGTCATTGCTTTTCTTCCAAGGAGCAAGTGTCTTTTAATTTCATGGCTGCAATCACCATCTGTAATGATTTTGGAGTCCAAGAAAGTAAAGTCTGTCGCTGCTTCCATTGTTTCCCCATCTATTTGCTACGAAGTGATGGGACCGGATGCCATGGTCTTCAGTTTTTGAAAGTTGTGTTTTAAGCCAGCTTTTTCACTCTCCTCTTTCACCTTCATCAAGAGGCTCTTTAGTTCCTCTTCACTTTCTGCCATAAGAGTGGTGTCATCTGCGTATCAGACGTTATTGATATTTCTCCCAGCAATCATGATTCCAGCTTGTGTTTCATCCAGCCTGGAACAATAGCAGAGCAGAAAATGCATGATGACTTCCCAGCCTTCAACATCACAAAAGAGACTTATCCTTCCCTCAGAGGATTTGGAAGTTAGATCAGGAGAAATGGAGAGGAAGAAATTTTGCAAGAGAAGACAATCTTAATGCAGTTGAACACTGAACTAATTAAACCATGAACTGGATGGAGCATGGCCGTTCTGTAGATCTTGATCAAGAAGTCCATGCATTGGCAAGGTTTTATTTGAAAACAAGCTCAAGACTTTGAGGTAGAAATTAAAGTCATGTTAGAAATAAAGTTACTCTTTGAAATAAAAATGTTTGACAATTGAGTCAATACAGCACAGGATAATATAGTGATTTCCTAGACAAAAATGTTGGCCTGACTGCTTTGGAAGTGAGTGAACGAGACATGAGCATGATAAAGAGGAAAGTTTAAAAAGATTATTTAATGTAGAATATAAGCACTGTTTAATGATGGTGTCTGGTTTGCCAAGAAAGGCCAGAAGGCACAGGACTGAGCCAGGTGATTCAAGAGTCTGAAGTGTCAGTCTGCTAAAGAACAGCCCCTCCTCATACAACAGCAACTCAAGGGGGAAGAATTAAAGTGGATTTGCTGTTCTAAATCTGAGAACAAATATAGATGATTTACAGGTATAAGGCCTCTCCCTCCTAACTGAGTCCGAGCCCCTCCATAAGATCCACTTTACTTGTTGGCAAAAGAGCCACTTGAGAGAATTACAGTAATCACATCTGGCTGCAGTCAAAGCAGGCAACTTGGCTTCCAGATCCACTGGAGCCAACCAGGATGTCTTTCCTTGTAGATTCTGAAGATGATGACATGCACGTTAGCTATATTTAAACTATTCCCTCCAAAGCTAATAAAAGAAAGCTGCAACCCCTTGCCCACTTCCCCCCTCAAGAGAAAAACAGAGAAAGAAATCCAAACCAAAGACCCTTTTGCAGAAACCTGTGAAAGGGAGGTTTTGGTTGGTTGTTTCTCCTGCCAAAAAACAAATAATTGTCCCCTCCCACCTCTTTACCTCCTCCTGTTCTGGCTTCTCTCCACTGGCAATCACCCGGGATTCACATTTGGGCACCAACAAGGTGGGAAGAGGAGGGTTTTGCGGTGGGGAGGGAAGAGAGAAAGAAGGCTGCCTGGCTGGGGTCAGAATCAGAACATCCATAAAGAGGAGTATCCTCTGCTGGCTCAAAGGCGACTGCTCAGAAACGGCTCCTTAGGACAGAGCAGAAACAGCAAACAACAAAGAAGCAGATCCCAGGTCGGCAGCACGTGGAACAGGTACACCCGAGACAGGCACCTCCACCGTCAAGGTGAAGTCAGTCACTCTGATTTTCCTTAAAGAAAGCTAGCAGGCGGGGTCCCTTGCAGCTCTCAAAAAATAGTCCTAGATTGTTGTGATTTATCTGGGGCCCCAGGTGTACACTGAGCTCAACAGGTAGCATGTGTCAAAGCAGAGGGCAGAGCCCTTGCCCCCAAGAGTTTATCATCTAAAGGCACACTTGGGCCCAGTTACTCTCCAAGAATCAGCAAGGCGAAAAATAAACACAGCACACACAGGCACCAAGGAACAGATCTTTGCTGAATGTGTCGAAGCCTTGATATGGGAGAATGGCATTGAAACATGTTAATTATCATATGTCTAATCAATAGCCGGCCCAGGATTGATGCTTGCGACTGGTGCAACGAGATTTCCTGGAGGGAGGAGGGAGGGGGGTTCTGGACGGGGAGCATATGTAAACCCATGGTGATACCATGTCACTGTTTGGCAAAACTAATAAAAATTAAAAAAAAAAAAACAGGAGGGATGTTCAGAGAGTTGCAGCTTTTGTTTCCCATTACACTGGATTGAAAAAGAGAGAAAAGAGAAGAATCTGCTATTACCACAAGGATTTAAAGAGATCTCGTCAGGCTAGAACCATGGGCTAACTAAAAAGAGACAGCTTTGGATAAGATCTGCAATATAATGATCTCATTCCGGTACAAAATAAAGGAAGTTTAGGAGCTGACTACACATTAACCCCATCAATGCCGCTTTGAGGTTGAACTCCCCAAACAGAAGCTGATCTAAGAGGAACCGGTAAAGGACGGTCTAGGATGAGCAAAGTGATGATTTGACCTCTGAGCAGGGCTGACCCTGGTGTGACGCCTAGATGAGGTCAGTGGGACGTCATGTAGCAGAGTGGTCAAGAGACCAGGCTCTGGACACAAAGCAACAAATCACAGATAAGCTCTCTGCCCGCCACTGACTTGAGAACATCAGTCTAGTTCTCTGCTACAGTTCCCTCGTTTGTCAAATGAAAAAAGAAGGGAGGGAGGAGAGGGGAAAGGAAGGTGGAAGGGAGGGAAGAAAGAAAAAGAACAGGAAAGAAGCTGCTAATAACACCTGATTTTATGGGAAACTATAGACTTAGCACAGTCATAGTGTGAGCTGTTATTACAAGGGAGCCTCAACACCTCCCCAGCCTCTCTGTCCCCCCATTATTGAAAGACTGCTTCTGTACCTGGGTCTCCCCCAGCCCTGCTCCTGAGGCCTGGGTCTGGGAGCCTGCCTCAGTGGTCTTCAGAGTGGGAAGCAAGCCTGATTAGCAGAGCCGTGGGCTCCATGAAAGAACCCTCACTGGGTCCGCTTTGTTCTTCATTTTCCTGTTGGTGGAAACGCTTCCATATTTACATTTCTGCAGGAAAAAGCAGGACCAGGACTCACAGTTCCCAATTTGCAATACTGATTATATATGCTAGGATGGCTCATGCTTAGCTTCCAACAGTTTTAAAAATGCTTCCTTCTCTATGACTTTGAGACACTCGGAGTGGGCACAGTGCTGTGTGATGGGATCTTTCTCACGTGGGAGGCCTTGAATCCACCCCTTGGCCCTTCTTCCAGGGCATCCTGCCTGGCCCCGGCCACTCTGCCCTCCAGGGCCTGAGTCTCGGCATCTGCCGGCAGGACCCCCAGAGTGCGGCCCACCCCCGGGCCGCATACGCCTGTCTGGACACTCCGCATTGCTTGGGGTCCCAAGTGAGGGGAACCTGCAATCTCCGCTGTCCCTTAGGCAGGGGACTTCCCTGTGAGCTCAGCCTGCAGGGGGACCCGGCCTGCCAGGATTTTATGCCAGCCTGGAGCTGCTCTTGGCCACCTGCTCCACCGATCCTCCAGGTGCCAGCTCATCTGAGTCCCACCACCCCTGCCTGCCTCAGCGGACACGTGTCTGATTGAAGCAGGGAGCATGCCCCAGCAAGACATCTTATCTCCCAAGCCCTGGATCACACGTTACCTCCACCTTCCTTCTACTGATGACTCACTACCACAAAAGGAATGCTGAATCAACAGAAGACGAGCTCCAGCTCAGTTTTCTCATGGAACACCGCACGTGACTCCAGTGTTATTAAAGTCCCTGATGCTGACTGGGGAGCCCTGCGATGGTATTCTCTGGTGCCGCTTGCTATTTCTCCCCGCGATTGTGCCCTTCCAGCCCGCCTAGCGTCCCAGAAACACACCCTCCTCGTGCATGCTGCATGCTGTCTTCTTCCTTCCTTGTTATTGGATGCCTTTTCGCTTGGCCTTTTCTGCAGATCAGCCCCTCAGAATACCATCTGGAAGAATGGAGAGTGGAAACACACTGCTTTAAATTAAAAAGCAAAAAAATATAAAGAGAGAGAAAGAAATTTTTCATCACCCTGAATTAGACCCAATTTCCCACTCTGTCACCACTCTCCCAGGGGCTGGCACCTTCTTGAAAAGCTGCCCCTATTTCTTCTGACTGTGACAGAGGGGGGCAGGGAGAGAGAGGGGGGAAGTCATCCAATGCCTTGGATGGATTTGGCTGGATTGATGTCATTGCTCATTAAGGAAACAGGCAATCTGCTTCTCATTCTCATTGGAGAAAATAAATCTGCACAGAACCCAGCCAAATAATGTGTAGCAAATGATCAATGTTATCTGAGGGAGAAGATGATTGATCCTTTATTTCTTACACCCTCTCATGCATAATGCATCAACTCCACGATGTCCTCGGCTTGCCTCAGGACCTAGTCGTGATGTACCATATTACCATGCACGACGCTCACTCTGAATTTCTAGTGACAATCTCCATATCCCTGAGCTAGCAGGAGCCAGGGAGTCTTCAGAATTCAAGAGTCCCTGATAGTGGCATGTTGGATTTTCAAATCCCTTCCAGGCCTTTTTACAAACACATGCAGGACTCATGGAAAGTCATGGGGACTTCACATCTCCACAATCTCTAATACAAAACAGAAGTGGAAACATTAGCTTCTTTCAGAATATCAGATAAAAAATCAGAAAAATACAAATCTTTTGAGGAACCAAAAATGGAAGAGATGGCTAACAAGCAAATTGAACCGTGTTAACTTTGCATAGTAATGATCAAGTTTCAAAGGATCAAGGTATTTGTTTGTGATTTCGGTGAAAGTTGGTGACTTAAATGGTGCATTTTAGGTTGATATTGTTCTGCAACAGTTTCTCCTCGCTCATTAAAATAGTGACAATGATGATAACAATGGAACTAGTATGTCGACATGTATTTGACAGGCTTTGGAGTCAAGCACTATACATGTGTTATCACATGTAATGAAAATTGAGGCTCAGAGAATGTAATTAACATGCCCTAGTGCACAGCTAAAACCAAGAGATTCCAGAGGCAACACTACTAATCTGTACATGTGAATGCAACCAGGGTGGGACTGGGGCCAAAATGGAAAAATCAAAATGGATTATCCAAGTGTAATTGTCATCTTCAATAACTAAGTTGGCAGAAGGCTTGGTATATCTAGCAAAATGCAGAGCGCTGAGGAGCTCTTACTATGAGCCAGTCATCATCCTAGATCCTTTACATAAATTTCAATAGTACTAATAGTGTTAATACATAAGCAGCCAGTGGGGTATAATGTCGTCCTTCTTCCGGTTATTAAGTATTGCTTCTCAGTTTCAAATCACCCATCTCTGCTCCACTCTCCATGCCGGGGCAGAGACTCCTTTCCACGGACCTCTTTTCCGCTTTGCCAGCTGCTCCCTGTTAGGCTCTGCCCATAGCGGACACCAGAGAGCGACTGCAAGGCTGCAGGAGGAAGGAGAGATGTGAAGCTTCTGGGTTCCTTTCCTGTGCTTGTCAGCATCAGCTCAGCAACACTTCTTAGCCCTGGCGGGAGCAGCTCATTCCACCCTGCGGCGGAAGTTCCCATTCCAGTAGCAACAGTGAGTCAACCGTGTAGTTTTTCTAACACTCACAGAACCAGGCCCATGATGCTGCCCTTCAGTGACCCCGGCCCAGCCGCCAGCTCAGCCTCCTCGGAGACCCACACCCAAGCTCCGCAGAGCCCCTCCTCCAGTCTCCCGAGTTTTAAGAAGTTCAGCTTGTTCCTTTGGTTTCCCCAGCCCAGGGGTGGTAGCTGTTTCCTGCATCATCACCTCCAGGATTTCTAGATATTCATTTTTAACCCTGTCATTGCTCCAATCCCAGATAATAACTCTTCATATTAAACTCTGTTTATACAACTGATACAGCTGCCGCCTCCTGACTGGAACCCGAGTGAGACAACCCTCCGTTCAGAGAAGAGAGCAAGTTGTTCACATTCACTGCTGATTAGAGCACCTGAGGTGAAATCTGACGCCTGGGCTGTCTGGTTCTCCAATTCCCCAAGATTCTTCCCCAAACAAGGCAATGGCATCTATATTTGCCTGTGCTGAGTAAAAAGATACACATGAAAAGCATATAACACCAAGAAAATTAAAGCCTAATAAACATCTGGATTCTATGTAAAATGATGGCATTGCATACATTGCAGTTTCTTATCAATATTTGTATCGATAATAATAATGACTCTTGTGTCTATAAAGTGGATTCCTTCACACTGAAATGCCTTGTGCAGTGAGGTAGTCTGCTTCTGTGTTTAATACAACTCCCTCTCAAGGTACAAGAAAATGCCACACAACCCTCTACCTTTGTGCCTGGTGACCACAACACCTGCTAAGTTCTAGCTCTGAAATGAAAATTTGGGCAGAGAACAAGAAATGAGCTGTAACCCAAGCCATCATAATTCTCAAAGTACAAAAGACATCCAAAAGTTCAGAAAGATCTCGGTAGATTTGTCACTTACATCTAGCAGGACTCCATGATGTAATGACAGATACCCCAGAGACCAAGACAGTGTAGGGTTAAAGGGCATAGCATACATGCTGAAATAGAAAGCAGCCTCAGATCCACCAGAGCAGCAGCGTGACTATTATAGCTACGTCTGCTCTCTGAGACCTGCTATAGTTGATGGATCCAGAGACTAAGAATATTGGGAGTTCAAAATCTATACTGATCAAAAGCCAAGGATCAGAAATGGTTCCCAGAAGAGAGTACTAAAGCCTCTCCAGGACATGATATGTACCAAGGTGAGCTTTGTTAATTTAGGTAAATAGGCCTAGAAATATGTACTTGTGTCTCATGTTAACCCATATATTAACATATTAACATACTTAATATGTATATTAATAGCATACATATTAAAACGAAAGCAGAAGTTCTTATGGCACTTGAGACTGAGATCTACACTCACAGACATACACATACACACACACAATTTCTCCTCTCTTATGAGATTTTGCTGTTTTCCAAATCACAGGTGCATAATACTAGTATATTTTTGCTTTCTACTATGTGTTAATGTGTAAATATAATGGAAGAGACTATCTTTTCTCTTTATATTTGCAAATTCACCCAAAGATCATATTGCAGTGAGCCCATTTAAAACATATGACAGACACTCACATTTCTAGGAAATCCTAACAGAGCCCATGGGGTATAATGAGTAATTTGACCAAGCTGGCAGCCTAAACCACAGTGAAAGGTAGAGTGGTGGCCTGTAGAGAAACATTGTCACCCCCCTCCGGTGCAATGCTTCTTTGTAAATAAGTGCCCTTGGCAGCACAGCATCACACACCCAGCGGATACCTCATAAATACTGCTTGCCTCTGACAACGCTGACAGACCGCAAAGGCTGTATAATGAATAGTGGGCGATAAAATATATACATAGGTAATGGCTTAGTAGTGGTTGTCTCTTTCAACCGCAGTTTAGAACAATCCTGCCATTATGGTATAGAGAGATAACACGAGACGTGAAAACTGAAACTCCCTCATCTTGTGTCACCTAAGGAAAAAGGAACGAAGATGAGGGCGCAAGTTTCCTTTTAGTAACATAAAAGAAACGTCAGACTTCACTGCTCATCTGGAGGCTGTTCTCCAGAATCCACACCCTTTAAATTCAGAGGCAGTTGGGAAATAGCCACCCACTGTAACCGAGAATGGTAAAAGTCAACATATCCGAGATAATTAATGGTCAGCATAATTAGTGGTCCTAAGAGTCCGTGTTGTGAACGTGCTGCTGCACGGACTTAGGATTCTCCAAGCCCAACAGCTAAGGGATAGAATGTAGGGAATTGAAGTCAGAATGTAAACCAACCTTATTTATCTCATCTATAAAGAAGAGGCGTATCAACAGAAGAAGATGTGTAGTCAAGGGAAAGGAAGGCCAGAAATAAACATGATTTGAAAAGATATAGGCACCCTAATGTATATTGCAGCAGTATTTACTTATAAGAGCCAGGACATGGAAGCAACCTAAATGTCCATCAATGGAGGAAAGGATAAAGAAGATGTGGTACAGCTATACAACGGAATATTACTCAGCCATGAAAAAGACTGAAATCATGTTATTTGCTGTGACATGGATGGACATAGAGATTGTCATACTGAGTGAAGTAAGTCAGACAGAGAAAGGCAAATATCATACAATATGGCTTAAGTATGGAATCTAAAAAATACAGTACAAGTGAACTTATTTACAAAACAGGAAGAGAGCCACAGAAACCAAAGTCACAGTTATTAAGGGGATAAGTAGGGAGGAGGGATAAATTGGGAGATTGGGATTGATATATATACACTACTATACATA
The DNA here is from genome assembly GCA_007570785.1 of Antilocapra americana. Lineage (NCBI taxonomy): Eukaryota > Metazoa > Chordata > Mammalia > Artiodactyla > Antilocapridae > Antilocapra > Antilocapra americana. Next base: position 1,758,244 of record ML661888.1, on the reverse strand, counting down.
AAATAGATAACTATTAGATAACTAATAAGAACCTACCGTATAGCACAGGGCACTCTACTCAATACTCTGTAATGACCTATATGAAAAAAACCTAAAAAGAGTGGATATATACATATATATATGTATATATATATATACAGGCTTCCCAGCTGGCACCAGTGGTAAAGAACCTGCCTGCCAATGCAGGAGATGTAAGAGATGCCAGTTCAATCCCTGGATCAGGAAGATCCCCTAAAGGAGGAAATGGCAACCCATTCCAGTACTTAAACTCCTTCCTGGAGAATCTCATGGACAGAGGAGCCTGGTGGACTACAGTCCACAGAATCACAAAGAATCGGATATGACTGAAGCGACTTAGCACACACACACACACACACACACATATATATATATACACCTGATTTATTTTGCTGTACAGAAGAAACTTACACAACATTGTAAATCAGCTATATTCCAATAAAATTAACTTTAAAAAAAGAAAAAGGAAAGCCAAACAATATGAATTCATACTGTTTATCCAATAGTGAACAAGAGATAAACATTGTATTAAGAAAACCTATTCGTCCTACTGAAAGAGCTCTGTTTTAGGGCACAGATTAATTAGGCTAGCTATAAGAGGCTGGTGTAGGAAACAGGTGGTTAAGGGACAGAAAAGGAGTCTAAGAAATGAACGTAAGTCACATCAAGTTGTTTTATTGTCACATAAGGCTTTCCAGGTGACTCAGCTGTCAAGAATCTGTCTGCCGATGCAGGAGACACAAGTTCAGTCCCTGGGAGGAGAAGATCCCCTGGAGGAGAAAAGGGCAACCCACTCAGTAGTCTTGCCTGAAAAATCCCATGACTTACAGACCACAGGAGAGCAAGGAGTCAGACAAGACTAAGTGGGCACAGGACTTCCCTTGGTGGCTCAGCAGTAAAGAATCTGCCTGCAACGCAGGAGCTACAGGAGACATGAGTTAATCTCTGGGTCAGGAAGATGCCCTGGAGAAGGGCATGGCAACCCCCTCCAGTATTCTTGCCTAGAGAATTCCATGGACAGAGGAACCTTGTGGGCTATCGTTGATGGGGTCTCAAAGAGTCAGACATGACTAAAGCAACTTGGCAGTCGTGCACGAGTGAGTAAGCACACAGCATAAGGTATTAAAGACAGGCCCTGCAGTCAGGAAACCCACATTCATAAACAACTTAGGGGGCTCAGACTCCATGAAAGGGAGGGCATCTGGGTAACAACTACATCTGGTTACTCGCAGTGCACACCACGCATCTGATTTGGGAAGCCTAGGCAGACGACACCACCCTTACAGCAGAAAGTGAAGAACTAAAGAGCCTCTTATTGAAAGTGAAAGAGGAGAGTAAAAAAGTTAGCTTAAAACTCCACATTCAGAAAACTAAGATCATGGCATTTGGTCCCATCACTTCATGGCAAATAGGTGGGGAAACAATGGAAACAGTGACAGACTTTATTTTCTTGGGCTCCAAAATCACTGCAGATGGTGACTGCAGCCATGAAATTAAAAGACGCTTGCTCCTTGGAAGAAAAGTTATGACCAACTTAGACAGCGCATTAAAAAGCAGAGACATTACTTTGCCAACAAACGTCAGTCTAATCAAAGCTATGGTTTTTCCAGTAGTCATGTATGGACATGAGAGTTGGACTATAAAGAAAGCTGAGCACTGAAGAACTGATGCTTTTGAACTGTAGTGTTTGAGAAGATTCTTGAGAGTCCCTTGGACTGCAAGAAGATCCAATCAGTCCATCCTAAAGGAGATCAGTCCTGGGTGTTCATTGGAAGGACTGATGCTGAAGCTGAAACTCCAATACTTTGGCCACCTGATGCGAAGAAGCTGACTCATTTGAAAAGACCCTGATGCTGGGAAAGATTGAGGGCAGAAGGAGAAGGGGACGACAGACAATGAGATGGTTGGATGGCATCAATGACTCAATGGACATGAGTTTGAGTAAACTCCGGGAGCTGGCAACGGACAGGGAAGCCTGGCGTGCTGCAGTCCATGGGGTCTCAAAGAGTCAGACACACCTGAGAGACTGAACTGAACTGAATGCAGCCATAAGAATAGATGGATTAACAGAAGAGTAAATTCAGAAATAGACCCAGCATGTATTAGAATTTATGATCTGATAAAGTACCTCAAAACAGTAATAAATAACAGAATATTTAGTAATGATGGAGACTCTGGCTAACCATTTAAAGAAAAAAGTTAAGCATCTAACCCATACTGTATACTGGAATGTAAAAAACATTCCAGCTTGATTAAAGATTCAAATAGGAACAATTAAGCAATAAAAGCAGTGATGGTGGTTTAGTGACTAAGTCATGTCCGACTCTTTGCAACTCCATGGCTGTAGCCCGTCAGTCTCCTCTGTCCACAAGATTCTCCAGGCACAAATACTGGAGTGGGTAGGCATTTCCTCCTCCAGGGGATCTTCCTGATCCAGGGATCAAACCCAAGTCTCCTGTATCACAGGCAGATACTGAGCCGCCAGGGAAGTCCAATAAAAGTACTAGAAGGAAATACAAATGAGATTAATAAATTCTTGGGCTAGGAAATATACCAAAAATAGAAATCATGAAGGAAAGGAATGGATACATTTGATAATAATCATTTTTTAAGTTTAAGTTTGACACAAAGAACCATAACAAAGTTCTTAAAAATTCAGTTGACAAATTCAAGGCTAGGGAAGAAATTTATGATGAAACAATTAATATGCTTATAATAAAAGGAATTTTACAAATCAATAAGGAAAATATAAATAACTCTATAGGAAAAAATCAGCAAAATTTATGAAAGGTAGATTATAAAAAAAGAATACAAATGACATTCAGGTGTTTAAAACATAATCTTTCTTATTTAGTAATAAAATAAGTATAAAGCAGGACAATGAACTGATAACATGTTTAATTTAACAGAATAATATATTTTTTTAATGAAAAATGTAATGTTGGCAAGAGTTTGAGAGACAATAGGCATTTTCATACACTATTGGCAAGAACATAAGTTGATTTAACATCCTTAGGTGACAATTTGGCTATGTGCTTGGATGCTCAGTCATGTCCAACTCTTTGTTACTCCATGGACTGTAACCCACCAGGCTCCTCTCTCCATGGAATTCTCCAGGCAAGAATACTGAAGCGGGTTGCCATTTCCTCCTCCAGGGGATATTCCCGACCCAGGGACTGAACCTGGGTCTCTTATGTATCCTGCATTGGTAAGTGGATTCTTTACCACTAGCACCACCTGGGGAGCCCCAGAGCTATCGGCATTTTTTTCCCAGAAATTCTATTTCCCAACGTAATTTGTCAAATGTGGGGGGGAAAAAGACTGCAAAGATATTCAGCATAGAGTGTGTAGCAGAACAGTGGAGACAAGCTCAATGTCTACCTGTAGGGAATCAGCTTAATAACTACTGATAAACCCATACAACTGATTACAATGTGGTTATTTAAAATTATGGCATAGGCTTATTGTATAGACAGGAAATAATAACCAAGCTAGTATCAAGTGAAAGTAGTAGATTATTAAATGATGTGAGTGTGATGGTCCCATTATTATGTAAAAAGCTAAAATGTAAGTGTGGTTGTGATGGGGTTATACATGATAAGAAACAGTGTGAAAAACACGCATCAAAACCCTGACAATAATTACCTTTTGGTGATGATATGATAATTCAAAGATGCTTTATTTCTCATTAATTTTTTCAATTTTTTTCTTTTTTTTAATGAGCATACTTTACTTTCGCAATTAAAAGACAAAAGTGATAGTACTTTACAAAAGCGAAGCTTTGTCATTCTCTGAGATTTTTTTTTTCTTGAGAGCTTTTATGACACTAGTTTGTGATTCGCTTGCTTACCAAAGTGAACAAGTAAGTGCCTGTCACTGGAAAGGGTCAAGCTGGGCACTTTCGTGTCTAGGAACTAAGAGTGGAAGCAGGCCTCTCTGGATGCATTCATTGTTGGCAGCAGTCTCGGACGCTATCCTGAGAGGTCATTTGAGTGAGCTCTCCCTTGTCCTTCGCTCATGAAAACTCCGTAATGAACAAGGCATTTGATTCATCCTCATGTATTTTCTGTTTGCCTCCAAGTTGTTAGCTGGTGGGTAGATTAGTGATGAGCTTTGAATTGTTCAAGGAAAGTAAAAGACAGAACTCTCAGGGTTATTCTTATTCCGTAAGTGTCATAAATTTAGAAAACAAAGGAAACATTCATGAAACATTTTGTGACTCTCAAATCTGCCACCTGCCACCATCCCTGTTGGCCCCTACACACTTCAGTATATACCCACGAACATCATTACGTCCACGTCTTGAAAGGCTCAGGCAGAAAAGGCCAAAGAAGTCAAAGAGAATCCTCTCTGGGAACAACAACAATCCTCTCTGGGAGCAAGTACAGCCTCCGGTAAGTCTGGCCTGGACAGGCTGACCGTGTCTCTTGAGTTCTCCTCACTCTCCTGCTGTGTAGCTTCGAGGACACGCCATGTGTATCCTCACGCGGCCTGAGCACCGCTGCTTCACCATTCCTTCTACAATCTCTGAGAACACTGAGGAAAAACCACCGACTGTGAAGCCAGGATGATTGGAAACACCCTGAGTGCTGGATTAAAAAGAAGAAAATCGCACCAAGCCTCAGAGAGGTTTTTTCCTCCGTTTCACACGGAGGCCCCCCACCATCACTGACCCCTGGATTAAACTGTGAGAGTTTAGTGAATTATTATTGTGTTCCCGTGGAAAACTATAACTTCGGACTTTTCTGTTTGTTGTTAACTAAAAGCTCTGTGTACTAGTTGGCAATTTTTCTATCAATACCGATTTTAAAAAAGAACATGTTTTTCACATAAAAACACCCCCTCACCCTGATCACTACATTCTTCAGGCATTGCTTCACTCAGATTCCAGGCAAGTTACGTGGCACTGCAGCCTATCAGCTGTTTTTGCATCAAAAAGAAAGACAGAGACATAACTAACGAGCTGCGCAGAGAAAGCCACGCAGGTAGGGAGAGACTCTTTCCAATGCACAGTCCTACAGCTCAAGAATCTACTAACGGGGTATAAGAAACAAAATATGAAAAGATGTTTACCCATTTTTTTCATGTTAGAAAACTTTCATTTAAAAAAAAAGGTAAAGCAGAAATCTTTGAGTGGAGAAGACTCTGTGGTGAATTATTCATTCTAGCTGGGCCATTCCAGGTCACAAGACAGGAGACTTCTTATCATCTTACACATAATAGAGATCCAGGGTGACAGAAGCTCTGTTAAATCAACCCACACTGCATTCAGTTCTTCAGAACGCCGCACTGAGAAGGCATCAGCAGACCCAGGATAGACACATCTGAGGCCAATTGTCAGGTATCAGAGAAAAGCAGGTCAGAATGGAAGCCTGTCCTTTAAAGCAATTTGTCCAGGAGGCCAGACAAAGGGAAAATACTGTAGAAGATTCATGAGTCCATGCCTCCATTATTAAGATGACTGAAATTATAGGCCAAATAGTGTATTTTTTAGGGTAGAAGAGAAAGGGGAAAAAATCAAGCTCATGATTGGTTTTTAGAATATTTTAAATGCCCACAAAAATATTATGTGTGTGTAGAGTCAATTTTGAAAAATATAGAAAAGCAAAATGAAGATCTCCCCTCTTACCACACAGAAATAAGAACAATCACTAACACTTGGTATAAATTATTTTGGTCTGTTTTATGTGGAGATATATGTATTTGATAGTGACGACAATCTAAACCATACAAACTCTGTGTGTGTGTGTGTGTGTGTGTGTGTGTGTGTGTGTGTGTTAGTCACTCAGTTATGTCTGATACTTTACAATCCCATGGTCTGTCCTCAGAATTCTACAGTCAAGAATCTTGGAGTGGGTTGCCATTCTTTTCTCCAGATATATATATACACACACATATATATATACACCCACATACATATATAATTCTCTCTCTAATTGTCTTTATATTACATGAAGCATTTATAACCTTCTTTTTTTCACTGACCATCCTTGAGCATTTTAATTATAATGTTACAGTGTTTTAGATTTAGTTACAGTCACCATCAAAAATAATTTTTGGCACAGGTTCGATCCTTGGTGGGGGAGCTAAGATCCTGCAACTCATGTAGCACAGCCCTAAATAAATAAATAAAATAAAAATTCAATGGGAATATACCAAAAAAATTCAATTCCCAAAATAAATAAATAAAATAAAATTTTAAAAATGATTTTTGGCACCAATATAAAGTTTAAAACAATCTTGACACAAGATCAAGCAGTCCCCTGACATACAAGACATGTATACCCTAGCTTTGCACTATCCCATGGGATATCATGGGATATCAGTCTTGAATATTCATTGGAAGGACTGATACTTCACTCCAATACTTTGGCCACCTGATTCGAAGAACTGTCTCACTAGAAAAGACCCTGATGCTGGGAAAGATTGAAGGCAGGAGGAGAAGGGGATGACAGAGGATGAGATGGTTAGATGGCATCACCAACTCAATGGACATGAGTTTGAGTAAACTCCGGGAGCTGGCAATGGACAGGGAGGCCTGGCGTGCTGCGGTCCATGGGGCCACAAAGAGTTGGACATGACTGACGGACTGAACTGATGGGATATCATGAATTGCCTGGGAAAAGAAGACAAGTTAAATAACTTCTCTAAGCCTCAGTTTCCACACCTGTAAAACGCCATAGTTGTTGTAGGCTCCTTATTCTGCATCATTTACTCCTGGAATTAGTTACACAGCAAAATGTCAGTTAAAAGGGGAGTGCTACAATGATATAAATAAACTTTAATTATTTTACAACAACAAAACATACAAAGAAACATTCACCAAACTTATGAAATAGTGCCAAGGCCTTTATTTTCCTCTTTGTGTAAATCATATAGTGTTTCTATAATTTCCACTTTTACTTTCTTTGTAGAGAAACAAAACAGATACTTGTAAGACAATCTAAATGCAAAACCCTTCTAGATTTTCTCCTCACATTGAATTTAACAGCGACTTGTCATTTAGTCCCTAAATTGTGTCTGACTCTTTGCGACCCCATGAACTGCAGCACAGCAGGCCTCCCTGTCCTCCACTATTTCCCTGAGTTTGCTCAGACCCATGTCCATTGAGTCAGTGATGCCATCCAACTATCTCATCAGCATCAACTCATCTCATCTCATCAACAGCAACTTCGTAGTGACTTATTAAGACTTGGTACACACTCAACTTCATTTTAAAAAATCTTCCCCGTCTACATATCATTTTATATAATATTTAATCAATGATTATAACTCCAATAAGACAAACACCTGAAAACCAGGTTTGGGAACAAGCTCAACTGACCCACTGGAGCCCACCCCTTCACTGAGGGCAGATGAAGGACTCAGCCCTCCAGAGAATAATGCAGTGGCCTTGAGCATTCCAAGTGCTATGAAACCATTCAACATGAGTTAGAAGGAAGGAAAATCTCAGATACAATAATCATGGGCTAAGTGCCCAAGGTTACTGTAAATATTAAATGAGTCAATGCGTGCAAAACACTTAGCACAATGCTTGGCACTTAATTATCTCTTAGCTACAAAAAAGAGAGAATTTTCAAAAATAACAAAACCCTTTCTACTGTTTGTTCACAACCACTGGAATGTCGTCAAGTTTCAACCAAGATCCAGCAAAGAGAGCCTAGATGTTGAGAACCTGATGTCGTGTCATCAGACCTTAAAGGATCTGGTAATAATCAGATGCAGCAAACTGAAAGTGCTTTCTAGAATGCAAGTTTTCTGGCTCTGATGACCAGTTATCATTGAGTACTTGGATCCTGGAGTCAGATGAAACAGTATAGACTTGGAAGCTGAAAAAATGTTGGATCAAAGAGGCTAATAATCAGGAAAAAAGAAAGTAAGTGGGAACATTAAACACTGGCTGCCCTCTTAGACCCAAACTATCTGCTTCATTATCTCTGGAATTTTTTTATGTTTATCAATGGCTGTTTAGTGTGCTTATTTTTTACTGCAAGCCAAGTGCCTGTAAATGAAGTGCCAGTGAAGATTTAGCTTAAAAGAAATTATAAGCCTGCATCATCCTAGCTTTAATCAATGTGTCTCATCATCCTTCTCTATTCCAGAAAATTCATCTCTCATCACCAGCCTAAGCAGAACTGTTTTCTTTCAAGTTTTCCCTGTAGCAAAAAGGCTGAGGGCTAACATAGGGTTTCAGTGAGCTATCCTTGGAGAACACAGGGAATATAGTGCAAGAGCAAGTTGGTAGACCTTAACTTTCTATAAAACACAGAATTAACAGAGCAGACACTAGCAATCACGATATGATCCTCTTATGAGACTGAGAGTGTAAAGAGAGAAAAGTGGAGAAAAATTAAGTCTAACTTTTTACTTGATATGCTTCTGTAATGGTTGACTTCTTTACTTGATATTCTTTTATACTGTTTGAATGTTTTACAGTGTAAACATATTACTCATCATTTAGAAGGCAAATAAGAATATAATAAGATAAACTATTTTTAAAGAATCTATAGATCCTCTTCCTGAAACAATTGTAAGCAATTATGTGTACTATTTTAGCAATCTCACAGGGGGCCCCAAAATCTGTCTGTGGATTTCCTAAAGAAAGATATATTCCCTGGACTAGGCATCCCTGCTTTACAAAATGAAGGCTTGAATGAGTGAAAAGAAGTAGGATCAGAGGATATATTAAAGGTATTCTGTAGTCACCCTGGGTTCTATCTACTATGACATCCAATCACCCTCAGGTAGGACATAAAGATTAATTTTTTTGTTTCTTTGAAAGTGACTAGATGTGGAACTCTGAATTACAACTTTAGAAACCACACCAAGGGTGATCATAACAAACGTGAAGGAATAAATTAACATATAAATAACTTATTACTAAGAGTACTTAGAATGACATGAGAAAATAGACTGGTTCTTTGAGCATTTGTTTCCCAGCCATATTCCAGATGATATGCTGGGCACTGGAAATGAAGCAGGGAATAAAACAGGCTTGTTTTCCACCTGGAAACTACTGAATGCCTAGAGGCAGAGGATTGTTCTTGGTCTGCTTGGTGCAAGAAATTCCATCTTGTTGAGAATTTTCAGTATATGAACAAAGGATGATACATGACACAAAGGATGACAGAGCAGAGTGACATCCTGGAATGCAATGTCAAGTGGGCCTTAGGAAGCATCACCACGAACAAAGCCAGTGGACGTGGTGGAATTCCAGTTGAGCTATTTCAAATCTTAAAAGATGATGCTGTAAAAGTGCTGCACTCAATATGCCAGCAAATTTGGAGAACTCAGCAGTGGCTACAGGACTGGAAAAGGTCAGTTTTCATTCCAATCCCTAAGAAAAGCAATGCCAAAGAATGCTCAAACTACTGCACAATTGCACTCATCTCACAGGCTAGCAAAGTAAAGCTCAAAATTCTCCAAGCCAGGCTTCAATAGTACATGAACCATGAATTTCCAGATGTTCAAGCTGGATTTAGAAAAGAAAGAGGAACAAGAGATCAAATTGCCAACATCCGCTGGATCATCGAAAAAGCAAGAGAGTTCCAGAAAAATATCTACTTCTGCTTTATTGACTATGCCAAAGCCTTTGACTGTGTGGATCACAACAAACTGTGGAAAACTCTTAAGGAGATGGGAATATCAGACCACCTGATCTGCCTCCTGAGAAATTTGTACACAGGTCAGGAAGCAACAGTTAGAACTGGACATGGAACAACAGACTGGTTCCAAATCAGGAAAGGAGTACATCAAGGCTGTATATTGTCACTCTGCTTATTTAATTTGTATTAGAGTACATCATGGGAAATGCTGGGCTGGATGAAGCACCAGTTGGAATCAAGATTGCAGGGAGAAATAGCAATAACCTCAGATATGCAGATGACACCACCCTGATGGCAGAAAGTACAGATGAACTAAAAAGCCTCTTGATGAAAGTGAAAGGAGAGTGAAAAAGTTGGCTTAAAACTCAACATTCAGAAAACTAAGATTAAGGCAACCAGTCTCATCACTTCATGGCAAATAGGTGGGGAAACAATGGAAACAGTGACAGACTTTATTTTCTTGGGCTCCAAAATCACTGCAGATGATGACTGCAGCCATGAAATTAAAAGACTCTTGCTCCTTGGAAGAAAAGTTATGACCAACCTAGACAGTGCATTAAAAAGCAGAGACATTACTTTGCCAACAAAGTTCTGTTTAGTCAAAGCTGTGGTTTTTCCAGTAGTCATGTATGGATGTGAGAGTTAGACTATAAAGAAAGCTGAGCGCCGAAGAATTGATGCTTTTGAACCATGGTGTTGGAGAAGACTCTTGAGAGTCCCTTGGACTGCAAGGAGATCCAACCAGTCCATCCTAAAGGAAATCAGTTCTGAATATGCATTGGAAGGACTGATGCCGAAGCTGAAACTCCAATACTTTGGCCACCTGATGTGAAGAACTGACTCATTGGAAAAGAATGAGTTTTCCCTTAATGCTGGGAAAAATTGAAGGCGGGAAGAGAAGGGGACGACAGAGGATAAGATGGTTCGATGGCATCACCAACTCAGTGGACATGAGTTTGAGTAAATTCCGGGAGTGGGTAATGGACAGGGAGGCCTGGCATGCTGCAGTCCAGGGGTCGGAAAGAGTCAGACATGATTAACTTAACTGAACTGAGAGCAGGATGAAAATATTTTATATCAGTCCCTAAATGAAATATGTAAATATGTGGAGGAATATCTGACATGTACATGCAAAGACAGAGAGAGAGAACCCACCATCACATAACTAATCTCATCTAGAACCTTGTCAGACAACTGCTGGTTTCAAACATGGAAGTAAAGGCTGAAAGATTCAATAATCCAGACAAATGGTCTCTTGATTTTTTTGATGGAAGACTTGATAGAGAGCTACAATAGTACATTAATAGGAACAAAACTGTTAAAAAGAAATGAAATATTAAAAATTTTGAAATTGAAAAGCAGCATGGCATAGAACACATGAGGCCAATAACACACATCCCACCAGCAGATCACCTGAACTGGATTCCTAAATCTGCTACTTAACAGCTCTGTGATCAAGGGAGTTACCTAACTCTCCACACCTCAGTTTCTTCATCTGTAGAATGGACACATGATACCAGCCATAATGAGGCTTAAATAAATAAGAGTTCCATAAACGTGTTTGTCAAATAAACTTTTCAGCAAATATGAAACCAACTGCTATGGCTATTCAGAGGAAAAGATTCCTGAGAGAGGACTCCTGGGTAGGAATCCACCAGAGATAATGTGGGGAGGCCACTTCCAGCAGGAATACAGGCCAGGCCAAGGCAAGGCAGGGAGAGCAAGTTTTGAGGAAAAGCAGTCCTGGAGATGGGCCACCAAAAGACAGAGACTGGCCTGGATGGCTGATTGAAGGTTCAGCACAAAAAAAGGGGAAAAAAAGGGCCTACTTGCAAACAAATGTCTTGGATTTTACTTGATATATAATGCTAGCCCTTTAAGGATCTTGAACAAAGGATAAATCTGGTCAGTGCTGTGCTTTAGGAAAATCAACTTGTCCCATGGTTAGGATGAGAAGATAAGGAAACTTCAGTTAGGAAACCATTGTATAATAAATGGTTATATACCAGGAGAAGTGTAATCGAGGCCAAAGCAGAAAGATGACAGTGAAGACAAAGAATGAACAATTACTGAGTAGAGAGACAGAGACTGAGGAAATAGCTGGGCCAGTAAAAGAAACAGAGAACTGTAAAAAAAAGACCTGAGAAATTACTGTGTGCTAGACATGCTGTGCAATTTCCCACAAATTCTCACATGTAACAAACCAAGCAATTATATGAAAATAGCTGTAGAAATTGGCAAAACTATCCCCTAGTTTACTCATGAGAAACTGAGGTTCAGAGAAGTTTAATTATTTGTCTGGGTCATGTGGCCAGTGAGAGACACAGTCTGGATTCGAACCCAAAGCTTCTTGACCCTAGATCTGGTTCCATCCTCCCTCCACTACTCCGTGTATTGTAGGGGAAGATGTCAGCTCCGTTTGTGGACATATGGCTGGACCTCCAGATGAATTTTTTTGAACGGGCAGTTAGAAAGGCATGAGGAAGTCAGGAGGAAGTCAGAGCTGGAGAATGGAATTCAGAAGCTTCATGGAGGTTTTGGAAGGATTAGTGAAGTCACTGAAGTGAATAATCAATAACAGATCATTTATAATTATTAGCTTGCACATTCATGGGCTGGGATGTAATCATGTTTGTCTGAAGAGCCAACACAGCAGTTTCAAAGGGATTCGCAAACAGGAGAAAGCTGCTCTTCTCCCCAGTAAGCAACATTTTAGTGGCAAAACACTCTGTGAATGGTTTGTGAGTACAAAGCAGCAAGCATGTGAATAGCTTTTTACAATGTCACGTTCCCTCCTTCCACTTGGGAAGGAAGCACAATGCCACCATAAGCAGATACTAACAGCACAGATGCTGGCGCTGATGTGAGCATAAATGCCGTCCTGAACTGAAAAAATATTCCCAGAGTACCATGCCTGCATAAATCTTGTATTTTTATGAATCACTGCCATTACAGCAACCGCACACTGGAAATTTGTGTCTTAGGATGTGAATGGATCTTTCTAGATGGTTTAGCTTATCTCAGACTCCTCATAATTTATACTTGTCCATGTATCATATCCAAACAGGGCTTTGCTTCTTAGGTTGCTCAAGTGGCAGCCTGCACTTTATATGGCTCAAGTTCGAAAATATAGTTTAATTGTAATAAGAGGAGCAAAATCTTTCTGATGCCTCTGTGGCTATGTTGTAAACATCCAACTACAGATTCAATATTCATTCTTCCTTTCTTATCAACAGTAGTTTTTCAGAGCCCACAAATATATTCTACCATACAATTTTATGCTTTGTAAAAGGTGACCTATACTTTCTTTTCAAATGCAGTTTCTTTAATGAAAATATTGTAATGTCAGTCCATGCAAAGCAAATGCATATTAATATGCGTTTACATCTGTCTCATATTAATATTCATGCCTGAATCCACATCCCTACACAAAGCCAATTTTCTGACCATCTGTGTGATGGCTGGTGGATGCAATGAATAAATTTTATTTGTGAGGGGAGTGATAAATCATGTATCTTCAGTTTTTCACCCACAATCTTTCCTCTTAGGTGCAAAAATGTTTTCATCGTGGTTTGGAATATTTAAGTAAACGAAACAGATTAACCCTTTAATAGTCCTACAAATAAAGGCAATTTTATGCAATTTCAACACCTCTAACCAAAAATAAGAAGGAACGATGGATTTCCTCAGTTGAATCTGACATCTCTGTTCCTATGTGAGTTCCAGTCTTTTATAGTAATTTTCTGTGTTGTTTAAAATGTACTCTAGCTGTTTCTGAAAAGAAATTTTGAAAAGCTTCTAGTCATAAATAAGGCCTCCAGAAAAAGTGTATATTCCCAAAGAAAGTCCTTACAACCATCAAATATGTTAAAAGCTATATCAAGTATAACCTTACATAATGGAAAGATTTCAAACAAGGAAAGTTATTGGTATTTACATAATGATCTCCGTACTTCCAGTTTTACCCAAGTGAAATATAAGATTTCAGCAGTAACAATGTGTTTGTAAATTTGGGGATCTTACAAGGAATATTGCATTCAAATGTTAGAAATAATTGCCTTTCAGGGTATGAGACAAATACAGTTAATCAACCAGGTAAATAGAACCCAAAAGAAAGGATGAAACTGAAAATCATATCATGGTAGGGAGGATCTGAAAAGTATTTCACACTGAAGGAAGAAGTTATGATGTGATGACTTGAATAATGAAAACCATGTCAGGTGGTCTAAGATGCTTCCTTTGCCTCTTCCCGGGATGCTTTCTATGAATTCTAATGGCTGGGCTACTAGGTTGAATCCAAATCCAAGGTTTCCATCTGGTTGAATTTATCTTATCTGAGTTAACAGGGCTTCCCTAAATTCCCTAAGAATGTCACAAACAGCACAAACCACAACTTCCAGGTCAAAGCCGAAATTGGGCTGCTGAAACTTTCTGCTTCTGCTGTAACGGCCCTGAAGAGAGTGACAAGGTAAGTCGGGAACCCTGGGAGCTGTAGGTATAGCCCCCATTAGCACATGAATTTTCAAACCATAAATAGAACAGAGTCAGAGAAGTTTCATCTCAAATAAGCAATGTTTATTGATTGAGCACATGTTCCTTGCAAGGGCACCATGCCAAGAGGGGGCATCTGGTATCCTGCTGCCCTCAGAAAGCTTACCACCTAGCTGGTAATGAAAATACGTTCTCCCACAAGAAGATTCTCAATCACCCATTAAGTTGGTGTATGATAAATATGAAGTGAATGCTGTAAAAGGAATTTAAAAGAGGCTGAGGTTTCCATAAACCCAGGAAATCAAGGAGCCTCATCCAGAGGTATTTAGAGTCAGGCTTAAAGGCAGAAAACATTCAGACGGTCAGAGAAGTCACATCAGATGAAAGAAGCTTTACAAAGTCTCAGAGCAGGAAGTATTTAGCTGGAGGACATAGAAGTAATGGGGGAAATTGTGGGTAGGCCACTCTCACTACTTCTGAGAATTAATGTTCAAAATTAGGGGAGTTTAGGGAAATTATTTTAAGTAGCACATGTCTAGGCATTAAATAGCATTAAATTATAAAGGCAGAAAAATAATCCCTTAGTAACTCTGTTAATTCTCCTAATTACCTCAGGAAAAGAGTCTCGGTTCGGTGCCAATCTATCTTTCACACCACTCCAGTACTTGCTAAATCTCTTTTTTTAACAAAGAGAAAGCAAGCCTCAGGCTCCAAGGATAAAGACTAGAATTTAATAAGTTAGTTTGGTTTCATGGTGTTCATTTTTAATAATACTTTATTTTACACCAAATAGAACTTATTGGTCTTCCATTTGTGGTGCTAAGATAACATTTATTGTTAAAGAAAATGTATTTAGGATTTTTAATTAATTATTTTTAAAGATAAATAATAAATTAATGAATGTGATGGAAAAACTGACCAAAGTTCAAAAAGAATTAATCTGGCATAGTGATTGACAAGAAGGAAAGAAGGGTCAGACTCAGTTCAGTAACACATCAATATAGAAGCTGACTGGACGAAACTACAGCCTTTGATTTCAGTTGTATTTGGAATTCTAAGTGTCTCTGTTTCCCTTACATGTGGGCACTGCTGAAGTCACGTTTGTAAAATTTCCTCAAGACCTAGAATTTTTTCAAAACATCTCATTTCATTTCATATAAATGCAAAAGGAATGCTATTTAAGGAGAGGTGGTAAAAAACAGGTCGCCAAGCTAGATTGCTTGGAGATTTAACGTAAGAGATATAAACATAAAATACTTCATCTGCAGCAAAAGGATATTGCCTTTCATTGGATCACTTAGGATTTCCCACCATATACTTAAGTATGATTTAGCATAATATTGACACTTGTGTATATTTACCACCTACCTATTTCACAATGATGCTGTAAGGATTAGTGATATAATATTTCTTAAGCCTTTTCAGCTCTTAAAAGAAAATATACACTATAAAATCAACGTAATAGTAATAATAGTCATCATCATAATAGCAATAACAGCTCATACATTTTCAAACCCAGGCTCTTGTTTGTTGGAAAAGGAAATTGGGCTGTAAGATAAGTATGCAGGCTTATCAGCTGGCTAGAACACAAAGACCTAGGATAACAGTGATGCTGTCAACAGTTTATCAAGGTCTAGAGTGGGGTCTGAGATTCTGCATTTATATCTATTCCCAGGTAGCTGATGCTGCTAGTCTAAGGCCACACTGAGGTAGTAAAGCCTTAGACTACACCACTCGTTCAGGTTCACACTGACTGTCAGAGGACTTAAGGAAGCAGGTCTAAACACAACCTGACAAACCCATCACCACTTCTAACGCCTGTCTCATTTTTGTTACCTTCATGCCCCGTATTCTGTTTGCATTGTCCAATCCACCACTCACATGAAAACTATCTCTCTCATTGTCTTCCTGTCCTACCAAGCCAGAATGAATTCCTTGAGTGCAGAAACCCATCATTTATTCTAAAAATTGATCATAGATTTGAACAGATTTGTGCTCAAAAGTGTTGACTTCAGAACCCTTTGTAACATCAAAAAGTAGGAAAACTTTGTTTCTTTTAAAGTGTGGGTTATGACTCAGATGGACAAAACTGGAGCCCATTATCCAGAGTGAAGTAAGCCAGAAGCAAAAACAACAAAACAGTATATTAACGCATATATATGGAATTTAGAAAGACGGTAACGAGAACCCAGCATGCGAGACAGCAAAAGGAACGCAGATGTATAGAATAGACTCAGGGCCTCTGTGGATGAGGGAAAGGGTGGGATGATATGGGAGAATGGCATTGAAACATGTTAATTATCATATGTCTAAGCAATAGCCGGCCCAGGATTGATGCTTCGGACTGGTGCAACGAGATTTCCCGGGGGGAGGGAGGAGGGAGGGGGATTCTGGAGGGGGAGCATATGTAAGCCCATGGTGATATCATGTCATTGTTTGGCAAAACTAATAAAAAAAATGTTTAATAAAAAAATAAAAATAAAAAAAAATAAAGTGTGGGTTATGTTCATGATATGGCATCAAGTTGAAAAGCAAGAAACAAAGCTGTGTGCTTACATATCATTAAAATGTAAATACAGGTAGAGAGCAATATTGATAGCATATGTAATTAATAAGTTAAATAGCATCTTGTCTTTTTCCTACTGAATAATCGTTACCAAGGGGATGGAAATTTAATTTTCCCCTACCCTCTCACTGATGAACAGCAAGGCCTGTGAGATTGGAGACCCCTGCTCCAAAATGGGTTGATGTCTTTGGTATTTCAGCCATAGCAAGAGTGAGCAAACTGAGCCTTTTTCTTGGTTGGAGGGAAGAGGGGATTCAAGGATGACAGAGACCGAGAGAGAGAGTTGGATTTCTTAAGACTAAGAGATGGAAGAATCAAGTGATGGGTTTCTGTTCTATTCTAAGTGCTCCACAGGTGTGCAGGGCCCTTGGAGATCTAAGCCTGAACATCAGGCCCCTGTGTGTCCTGACTCCAGGGAGCTCCACCACTGAATGATCTCTGAGGGCTGGGACCACAGCTTAAGGTCAGAAGCTTTCCCAACCTTCCCAGGTTGCAAAAGCCTTTGAGGTTTTCAACAGTCACAAAGGAGTCATTGGCCAACCCCCAATTCAGGTAGGTTAAGGGCTAAGTCATATTTAATGGGATGTGGGGGAAAAAAAATTTTAATGTGATTTCTTTCTTGCATTAAAATATTATAGAGAAGAACATACACATTTAGAGACATAGGCAAATATATCTATTCATGAAACACTAGAAGGAAATACTCCAAAATGTTAATGGTATTAATAGTTTACATTTGGAGATTGTTTACAGGCAATTTTTTCTTTCTTTATATATTTTGTGTTTTTCAAAAATTCTAAAAAATACCTAAGTTGCTTTTAGAAATAGGAAAAATACAAGAAATGTCATTCTTTAAGATCAAAGCACAGAGCATATTCACCTCTTTTATATGCAGCATCTAGCCCACTTCTGGTACACAAAACAGGAAGTCAAAAAATGATCAGTTCAATTCAGTTCAGTCGCTCAATCGTGTCTGACTCTTTGCAACCCCATGGATGGCAGCATGCCAGGCTTCCCTGTCCATCACCAACTCCCAGAGCTTGCTCAAACTCATGTCCATCGTGTTGGTGTTGCCATCCAATCATTTCATCCTCTGTCGTCCCCTTCTCCTCCTGCCTTCAATCTTTCCCAGCAACAGGGTCTTTTCCAGTGAGTCGGTTCTTTGCAGCAGGTAGCCAAAGTATTGGAGCTTCAGCTTCAGCATCAATCCTTCCAATGAATATTCAGGACTGATCCTCTAGAATGGACTGATTGGATCTCCTTGCAGTTCAAGGGACTCTCTAGAGTCTTCTCCAAAATCACAGTTTAAAAGCATCAATTTTTCAGTACTCAGCTTTCTTCATAGCCCAACTCTCACATCCATACATGGCTACTGGAAAAATCATAGCTTTGACTAGATGGACCTTTGTTGACAAAGTGATGTTTCTGCTTTTTAATATGCTGTCTAGGTTGCTCATAGCTTTTCTCCAAAGGAGCAAGCATCTTATAATTTCATGGCAATCACCATCTGCAGTGATTTTGAAGCCCAAGAAAATTAAGTCTGTCACTGCTTCCATTGTTTCCCCATCTATTTGCCATGAAGTGATGGGACTGGATGCCATGATCTTAGCTTTCTGAATGTTGAGTTTTAAGCCAACTTTTTCTCTCACTTCTTTCACTTTCATCAAGAGGCTCTTTAGTTCTTCAGTTTCTTCCATAAGGGTGGTGTCATCTGCATATCTGAGGTTATATTGATGTTTATCCCAGCAGTCTTGAGTCCAGCTTGTGCTTCATCCAGCCCAGCGTTTCTTATGATGATGTACTCTGCATATAAGTTAAATAAGCAGGGTGACAATATACAGCCTTGACGTTCTCCTTTCCCAATTTGGAACCAGTCTGTTGTTTCATGTCCAGTTCTAACTGTTGCTTCTTGATCTGCATACAAATTTCTCAAGAGGCAGGTCAGGTGGTCTGGTATTCTGACAAAATGTGGTCCACTGGTGAAGGGAATGGGAAACCACCTCAGTATTCTTGCCTTGAAAACCCCATGAACAGTATGAAAAGGCAAAAAGATAGAACACTAAAAGATGAATTCCCAAGGTCAGTAGGTGCCCAATATATTACTGGAGATCAGTGGAGAAATAACTCCAGAAAGAATGAAGAGATGGAGCCAAAGCAAAAACAACACCCAGTTGTGGATGTAACCAGTGATGGAAGTCTGATGCTGTAAAGAACAATACTGCATAGGAACCTGGAATGTTAGGTCCATGAATCAAGGCAAATTGGAAGTAGTCAAACAGGATATGGCAAAAGTGAACATTGACATTTTAAGAATCAGCAAACTAAAATGGACTGAATTTAATTCAGATGACCATTATATCTACGACTGTGGGCAAGAATCCTTTAAATGAAATGGAGTCACCAAAAGGGACTGAAATGCAGTACTTGGATGCAATCTCAAAAATGACAGAATGATCTCTGTTCATTTCTAAGGCAAACCATTCAATATCACAGTAATCCAGGTCTATGCCCCACCAGTAATGCTGAAGAAGCTGAAGTTGAATGGTTCTCTGAAGACCTACAAGAGCTTCTAGAACTAATACCCAAAAAAAAGATGTCCTTTTCATTATAGGGGACTGGAATGCAAAAGTAGGAAGTCAAGAGATACCTGGAGTAACAGGAAAAATTGGCCTTGGAATACAAAACAAAGCAGGGCAAAGGCTAACAGACTTTTGTCAAGAGTTCACACTGGTCATAGCCAACTCCCTCTTCCAGCAACACAAGAGAAGACTCTGCACATGGACATCACCAGATGGTCAGTACCAAAAAATGATAACTAGATTAAATAAACAATTCAAATCCAAGGCTATAACGGCATGTTAATATTAGTGCAATCACCATGGTGTGTAAGAAACACATAAGTCCATGCACATATGAAAGAAAGTTATTCTGAGAATAGCTATTCTGAAAATATCACTATGTATAAAACTATTAAAATTATCATGAGAGAAGTATTGTGCAAGCATTAAACAAGGCCTTCTGGGCTCAGGGACAGAGGGACAGTCCTTGGTTTGGAGATAGACTTTATTCAGGTCCCATGTTATCACTATCTCTTTGGAAGTCACTGAACTCTCCAAACCTCTAATACCTCATCTATAGATATAAGTTCTATCAGCTTAAACATGGCACTGTTAAGATCAAATGGAGCATAGAATATGAATGCAATTTTGAAACTATAATAAGATATAGTATTCCAGACTATTTTGATTATTAGAGCATGTATTTGGTAGAATGCAAAAGAAAGTCTGAGAACAGTCATTTATAAATCACTTATCAAGTGGGAAAAAAAATTACACTAAACAGTCGTGCCATGCTCCTGCCTCCTTGTCCAGTCAGTGATCTCATAAGCCAGCCTTTATCATCACGACAAAGTCATGTGAGAAAAAATAAAGTCAGCAGAAATGGAGGCAGGTTAGTGACTTCCTGTACTCTGCCATGTGGTTCAGCCACATATTCATTCATTCAACAATACTGATTTTGTCAGCCGCTGTTCCAGGGGCTGCAGATTCAGAAGTGGGCCAGCTAAGTGTCTCTGCTCTAGCATAGCTTTCATTTTAGCAGGGAAGAGACCAACCATCAACAAGTAAGCAAATGAGAGAATCTAAGATTGAGATACATGCTAGGAAGAAAGTAAGCAAGACTGTGGTCATTACCTCCAAAATGGTTCACGGTGCCCTTCCTCTTGAAATTCATATCGTCGTGTAGTCCCCTCTCGCTTGTTTAAAGCTAGTCCGACTGACTGACACAAGGTGGAAGAAGCGATGGTTTGTCACCTTGAGGTTTAAATTAGACGAGACACTTTAGCTTCTGTTCTGGTCATCCGCTCGTGCTCTGGCTCACTCTGGGGGAGAGGCCAACGGCCACGTACCAAAGACACTAGACAAACTATGGGGAGTCCACGTGGCAACTGAGTGTCCTCTAGAACACCGAGACCCATCGGCAAGGGGTGAACAGTCTTGGAAGCGGATCCTCCAGCCCTTTAGGACTGTATGTAGCTGACAGCTTGACTGCAACCTCATGAGTGCCCCTGACCACTAGCTCCTAGAATCCTGACACACAGAGAAAATGTGAGATGGACAAGAAGTCTTGTTTTAAGCTGCTGGTTTGGGGGCAGTTTGTTAGATTACAGGGACAATGAACTTAATCAGGTCACGGCTTGAGAACTACTTGAGGAGATCATATTTGCTCCAAGACCTGAAGAACAAGAATGACTATGCAAAGGAAAGTTAGGTTAAGGGGACCATTGGAAGAAGCGAGAAGTACTTGTAATGTTTGAGAAGCAATCTCATCTCACCAGGCTGAGCCTGTGCACTGACTAGACTGATCTCCATCCCACTCCTCCCAGGACTGCTGGCAAGCTCCACTTCCTATGCCTCATCTCCCATAGTTCTTCTCTTACCTTCAGCATTTCTCAAGAGAGGAACTGTGCTGTGTGTGCTATGCTCAGTTGCTCAGTCGTGTCTGACTCTGCAACCCCATGGACTGCAGCCCCCCAGTCTCCTCTGTCCATGGAATTCTCCAAGCAAGAATACACTGGAGTGGGTTGCCATGCCCTCTTCCAGGGGAATCTTCCCAACCCAGAGATCGAACTCAGGTCTCCTTCATTGCAGGTGGATTTTTTACCATCTGAGCCACCAGGGAAGCCTGGCAAAGAGAGGAACTAATGGGTTTAAAACCCCACAATCTGGCCTAATGAGACCCCAGTGTGGTGTGGGCAAAAACACTCAGTAGCACCAGAGAGCCTCAGATACAAAACTCAGTTCCACCAACCGACCAGAAAATGGACTTCATCTCCCTGAACTTCACTTTTCTCACTTAATAAATAAGCCTTCCAAAGATTAAATGAAATAACATATGCAAAACAGCTCAGGCCTGGCACATGGGAAGTACATAGAGATGGGAGCTATGATTCAATTCTTTTCTTCTTTGTCTAGCCAAATCCCTCTCATTATTCATAATCAAGCCAAAGACAGAGCTCACCAAGAAGTTTCTGCCACTCCACTTGCCCCTATTTTTGAACTTATAATGCATGCATTGCCAAGTGGCACCTTCTCTGGGAGTAGATAGAGCATGAGGGCCATTGCTCTCTTTGGAAACTACAAGGGTATCCAGGACAATACCCAAGTTGTCAACTATTGTCTCTGGGCCTACCTTGCTCCAACGTGTGATCAACATTCCCAAGCTCCTCCACAAATGAGGGTTCCCCATCCAAGGGTTCCCAAGTTCTCACCCACCCTAATTAACTTCTACAGCTGAGCCTGTCTTCTCTTTCTCAATTAGAGATCCTTCAGGGCACATGCCTACAATCTTTACTTTTTTGACCCTGTGCCCCAAGGGGCACATAGAAGGCCAAACCATAGAAGGCCTTAGTGTCCTTATTGATTGATTGATTCTCAAACCCACACTCACTGATCAATCAATTTTTGTTTTCATTATAACTGACCTCATCCACATTTACCCACGGCAAAGGCACCATATGTCAGCTCTTATGTTGGACTAAATAAAGAGAAGAAATTTAGAAAGAGCTTCACACATCATCTGGGTAATTATCTTGTATTTATAATGGAGCAGATTAATGTCCCTGCATTAATAAATGACTCCAAATGCTGCTGCAAGGGCTGAGCATGATTGTCTGAGTTTATTACTTAACCCACTCAATTAAAAAAAAAATTCTGCGATCCGATGTGGCAGAACAGAACCAAAATGTTCTTTAACTTCAGCAAGGAACAAAGCTATTCTCTGATAATGGGAGTGGGGTGATCAGCTGGTGGATTCCACACCTGACAGCACAGCCATCACAAGAGCCCAAAAAGAGGATGGTTTTGTGGTCTACTGAGCTCCTTGCCTGGCTTCCTTCCTAACATTCAAACCTAAACCCACTTTACTTTAATATCTGGCCCTGCTCCACACTAGGGCGATGAGCCCGCCCACTTGCCCTAAGCTAACAAAGTACGTGGAGCCTTAAGCCAATAGCCTAGAGAGTTGGTAGGACTCCCTTCTGATCTGGGCTCATCTTGGCCCTGGCGCCCTAGCTCCCAGATAGTTTTCTGTTTTGTGACCAAGCAGCAGTATCCTGCTCTACAGGTAAGTCCCAGATCCCAATCCCATGTGGGTGACTCCCAATCCCATGGTAAAAACATCGCCTTCCTGGAATCCTGGGATTCACCTATCCTGTTCTTGCTTGGGTTTGATCAATCTTGAGCTCCTTTTAAATTTTTTAATAATGATCCTTTACCCCATCTCTTCCAACCTCCACTGACATTCCTCCCCATTGTGGATCAAAAGTGCTCAGTCCTTAAATCAGTGTTTCCAAAATTTTTCATGTCATGGAACACATAGAAAACAAGAATCATTCTTTTTTGAGATGTAATTGACATTGCTGTTGTTCAGTTGCAAAGTCATGTCTGACTCTTTATGACCTCATGGACCCCAGCACACTAGGCTTGCTCGTCCTTCACTATCTCCCGAATTTTGCCCAAACTCATGTCCATTGAGTCAGTGATGCCATCCAGCCATCTCATCCTCTGTCGTCCCCTTCTCCTCCTGCCCTCAATCTTTCCCAGCATCAAGGTTTTTTCAAATGAGTCAACTCTACACATCAGGTGACCAAAGTATTGGAGTTTCAGCTTCAGCATCAGTTCTTCCAATGAATTTTCAGGATTGATTTCCTTTGGGCTTGACTGGTTTGATCTCCTTGCTGTCCAGCAGACTCTCAAAGAGTCTTCTCCAACACCACAATTTGAAAGCATCAATTCTTTGGCACTCGGCCCCGTTTATGGTCCAACTCTCACATCCATACATGACTACTGGAAAAACCATAGCTTTGACTAGACGGACCTTTGTTGGCAAAGTGATATCTCTGCTTTTTGATATGCTGTCTAGGTTTGCCATAGCTTTTCTTCCAAGGAGCAAGTGACTCTTGATTTCATGGCTACAGTCACCATCAACAGTGATTTTGGAGCCCAGGAAAAGAAAACTTACCACTGCTTCCACTTTTCCCCATCTATTAGCCATGAAGTGATGAGATCATGCCATGGTCTTAGTTTACAGAATGCTGAGTTTTAAGCCAACTTTTTAACTTTCCTCTTTCATCTTCCTCAAGAGGCTCTTTAGTTCCTCTTCACTTTTTGCCATTACAGTGATATCATCTGCATGTCTGAGGTTATTGATATTTCTCCCAGCAATCTTGAATCCAGCTTGTGATTTCATCCAGCCTGGCATTTTGCATAATGTAGTCTGCATATAATAAACAGGGTGACAATATACCACCTCAATGTAATCCTTCCCCAATTTTGAACCAGTCCATTCTTCCATGCTCCGTTTTAACTGTTGCTTCTTGACCTGCATATAGATTTCTCAGGAGGCAGGTAAGGTGGTTTGGTATTCCCATCTCGTTGTTTTCCACAGTTTGTTGTGATCCACACAGTCAAAGGCTGTGGTGTAGTCAGTGAAGCAAAAGTAGATTTTTTTTTTCTGGAATTCCTTTGCTTTTTCTATCATCCAGTGGATGTTGGCAATTTTATCTGTGGTTCCTCTGTCTATTCTAAATCCAGTTTATACATCTAAAGTCCTCAGTTCACATACTGTTGAAGCCTAGCTTAAAGGATTTTGAGCATAACCTTGCTGGCATGTGAGATGAGTGCCATGATACAGTAGTTTGAGCATTCTTTGGCATGCCTTTCTTCGGGATTTGAATGAAAACTAACCTTTTCCAATTCTGTTGCCATGGCTGAGTTTTCCAAATTTGCTGGCATATTGAGTGCAGCACTTTAACAGCATTATCTTTTAGGATTTGAAATAGCTCAGCTGAAATTCCATCACCTCCACTAGCTTTGTTTGTAGTGATGCTTCCTAAGGCCCACTTGACTTTATACTCCAGGATGTCTGGCTCGAGGTAAGTAACCACACCGTCATGCTTTGTATAGTTCTTCTTCTGTGTATTCCTGCCAACTCTTCTTAATCTCTTCTGCTTCTGTTAGGCCCTTGCCATTTCTGTCCTTTATTGTGTCCATCTTTGCATGAAATGTTCCTTTGGTATCTCCAATTTTCTTCAAGAGATTTCTAAATTTTCCCATTCTATTGTTTTCCTCTATTTCTTTGCATTGTTCACTTAAGAAGGCTTTCTTATCTCTCCTTTCTGTTTTTTGGAACTCTGCATTCAGATGGGTATATCTTTCTCTTTCTAATTTGCCTTTCACTTCTCTTCTCTCAGCTATTTGTAAGCCCTCCTCAGATAACCATTTTGCCTTCTTGCCTTTCTTTTTCTTTGCTACGGTTTCGATCACCACCTCTTGTACAGTGTTACAAACCTCCGCCCTTAGTTCTTTAGGCATTCTGTCTACCAGATCTAATCCCTTGAATCTATTCATAACCTCCACTTTTTAATCATAAGAGATTTAATTTAGCTTATTCCTGAATGGCCTAGTGGTTTTCCCTACTGTCTTCAATTTAAGCTTGAATTCTGTAATAAGGAGTTCATGATCTGAGCCACAGTCAGTTCCAGGTCTTGTTTTTGCTGACTGTATAGAGCTTCTACATCTTTGGCTGCAAAGAATATAATCAATCTGATTTTGGTATTGACCATCTGGTGATGTGGAGTCATCTTTTGTGTTGTTGAAGAAAAAAGGTGTGTGCTATGACCAGTGTGTTCTCTTGGCAAAATTCTATTAGCCTTTGCCCTGCCTCATTTTGTATTCAAAGGCCAAACTTGCCTCTTATTCCAAGTATCTTTTGACTTCCCACTTTCGTGTTACAATCCCCTATGACGAAAAGGACTGTTTTTGGTGTGTTAGTTCTAGAAGGTCTTGTAGGTCTTCATAGAACTGATCAACTTCACCTTCTTCAGCACCAGTGATTGGGGCACACATTTGGATAACTGTGATGCTGCCTAGTTTATACCTCGGAAATGAATCAAGATCATTCTGTGTTTTTGAGATTGCCCCCAAGTACTGCATTTTGGACACTTTTGTTGACTGTCAGGGCTACTCCTTTTCTTCTAAGGGATTCTTGACCATTCAGATATAATGGTTATCTGAATTAAGTTCACCCATTCCTATCCTTTTTACTTTATTGATTCCTAAAATGTCAGTGTTCACTCTTGCCATCTCCTGCTTGACCACATCCAATTTACCTTGATTCAGGGACACTAACGTCCCAGGTTCTTATGCAGTATTGTTCTTTACAGCACTGGGCTTTACTTTCACCACCAGACACATCCACAACTGAGCATCATTTCTGCCTTGGCCCAGCCTCTTCATTCCTTCTGGAGCTATTTCTCTGCTATTCCCGAGTAGCATACTGAACACCTACTGACTTGGGGAACTCATCTTCCAGTGACACATTCTTTTGCCCTTTCATACTGTTCATGGGGTTCTCAAGGCAGGAATGCTGAAGGGGTTTGCCATTCCCTTCTCCTGTGGACCACGTTTTGGCAGAACTCTCCACTGTGACCTGTGTCTTGGGTGGCCCTGCATGGGAAGGCTCATAGCTTCACTGAGTCACAAAAGGCTGTGATTCATGTGGTCATTTTGGTTACCTTTCTGTGATTGTGGTTTTCATTCTGGAGGACGAGGGATTGTGGTCCTTGCTTCTTCTGTCTGCCCTCAGAAGGAGGTGGATAAAAGGCTTCTGAGAGCTTCCTGATGGGAGAGACTGGCTGTGGGGAAAACTGGGTCTTGCTCTAGTTAGCAGGGCCATGCTCAGTAAGTCTTTAATCCAATTTTCTGCTGATGGGTGGGGCTATGCTCCTTCCGCATAGTTGTTAATTGTTTGGCCTGAAGTGGCCCTGTCCTGGAGTCTATAGGCTCTATGGTAGGGCTAGTTGACATATTACATTATATTAGTTTCAGATAGTCAATATAACAAGTCAATATTATATATATTTTGATATTATCTGCCCAACGAGTTTAGCTAATATCTATCATCTCAGATAGTTACAGCAATTTTTTTTCTTGTGATGAAGCTTGTAAAATCTCCTCCTCAGTGGCTTTGAAATATGCAATACAATATTACTAACTATAGTCACCATGCTGTATATACAAGATTTATTCTCAGTCAGAGGTGACTGGTCCAGGAAGGGACTTCTAGTCACCCCAGACTCTTCCCCAGCCACACTCCTGCTGAGGGGACCACTATTTGGGTACACAGATAATCCATTCAAGATCTGCATCCACGCCTGTTCTTTGGACAGCCTGTTCATAAGGGACTAGCGGGCTTCTGGGTCCATCATTCTAATGATTGGCGTTTGGGTAGACTTGGAGTCCCAGGCTTTCCTATTCTTTAGCCCTGGTTTTCTCTGCAAAGTAGTAATGCTTCTATATTGTACATCAACTCAAAGAAAGATGTAAGGGATGTAGGTAAAATGTGGAAAAGTTGAATTTTTTTCAACTCTAAGTTGTCCATTCAAAAAGCCTTCCAATTCAAAAGAATAAGAACCTCAGAGATAAGGTAGAAGACTTGAAAAGCAAGCCTTCTCTCTCCCTACCTTCCATTATTTGTTTCTCACATATATTTAGTGTTATTAAATTGTGTAGCTTTAAATAATATTTGTTGTTGTTGTTCAGTGGCTCAGTCATGTCTGACTATTTGCAACCCCATGGACTACAGCATGCCAGGCCTCCTTATCCTTCACCATCTCTCAGAGCCTGCTCTAACTCATATCCATTGAGTCAGTGATACCATCCAACCATGTTGTCCTATGTCGTCCCCTTCTCCTCCTGCCTTCTACCTTTCCCAGCACCAAGATCTTTTCCAGTGAGTTGGCTCTTCGCATCAGGTAACCAAAGTTTAGAGCTTCAGCTTCAGCATCAGTCCTTCCAATGAATATCCAGGACTGATTTCCTTTAGGATGGACTGGTTGGATCTCCTTGCATTCCAAGGGACTCTCAAGAGTCTTCTCCAACACCACAGTTCAAAATCATCAATTCTTCAATGTTCAGCCTTTTTTATGGTCCAACTCTCACATCCATATATGACTACTGGAAAAACCATAACTTTGACTATACGGACCTGCTTATTAGCTCCCAAACTCTTGGTGCCTACCCTATGCCACAGAATGGGCTAAACTCTTCCCAGGCATCATCCTGTTGTTTCCTCACATCTTTGAGGCAGAAATCATCTCATTTCACAGGTGAGCAAACTGAGGCTGAGGGTTAAACAACTTTCTCAGGAAGTGATTAACAGAATTTGAACTCAGATCTGTCTGATTCCAAAATCCTTGCTCTTCCATGAGATCAATCACATAAAGCATTAGCATTGTGCCTGGCATATTGTGTTTAGCATATTAGATATAATACTTATTGCAAAGACTCTTTTTAAGCAGGGTCTTATTTCTTTCTTCACCTTGACAAGTCACAGCTTCAGCCAAAGACAGGAGAAGTCCCCTTCTGGGCCAAGTTTCCTCAGAAGTAAGTGAACCCCAGGAAGTGGCCCCCTACTCTCTAGTGCAGGAAAGACACAACACAGCTCCTGTCTCAGTGAAGGACCCAGCCATAAGGGTCACCACTTAGGGCGGTTCACCGAAATTGTTTACTTTTTCTACCAGTGACTTCTCTTTACCATCCCCCCTTTTTTGTATCTTTGACTTTAGTTGTACATAGGAATGTTTCATTTGTTCTCACCCTCAATTACATCAGGCCAATGGGAAGGAAATTATCAGCTTTCTTTCTTTGAGTCCATCAAATTAAGAACATTATCTGAAGTACCACCACAAAAAATAATAATAATAATAACGATGAAGACAGTTAACGCTCTCTTTGTAACCTACATATATTTCTTCTTCTTGCCTGGATAGCCTCAACAAAGCAGTTTCGAGAAATGAGCAGAAAGAAAGGGAAACTAAGTCTGCTTTAAAAGGATTCTTGTCAGAGACCTACCTCAAACCTAGGGACACATATAGACTGAAAGTTAAAGGCTGGAAAAAGATATTCCATGCAAATAAAGACCAAAAGAAAGCAGGAGTGGCAATACTCATATCTGATAAAGTAGACTTTAAAATAAAGGCAGTGAAAAGAGATAAAGATGGACATTACATAATGATCAAAGGATCAATCGAGGAAGAAGAAATAACAATTATAAATATTTATGCACCTAACATAGGAGCTCCACAATATGTAAGGCAAATGCTAACAAATATGAAAGGGGAAATCAACAACAACACAATAAGAGCAGGAGACTTTAATACACCACTCACACCAATGGATAGATCAACTACACAGAAAAGTAACAAGGAAATTCAAACTTTAAATGAAACAATAGACCAACTAGACCTAATTGATATCTATAGGTCATTCCACCCCAAAACAAGGAATTTCACCTTTTTCTCAAGTGCACACGGGACCTTCTCCAGGATAGATCACATCCTGGGCCATAAATCTAACCTTGATAAATTCAAAAATATTGAAATCATCCCAAGCATCTTTTCTGACCACAATGCAGTGAGATTAGATATCAATTATAGGAGAAAACCTTTCAAAAATTCCAACATATGGAGGCTCAACAACACACTGCTGAATAACCAACAAATCACAGAAGAAATCAAAACTGAAATTCAGTTATGCATGGAAACGAATGAAAATGAAAACACAACAGCCCAAAACCTATGGGACACTGTGAAAGCAATGCTAAGGGGAAAGTTCATAGCAATACAAGCTCACCTCAGGAAACAAGAAAAAAATCAAATAAATGACCTTACTTTACACCTAAAGCAACTAGAAAAGGAAGAGATGCAGAAGCCCAGGTCTAGTAGAAGGAAAGAAATCTTAAAGATCAGGGCAGAAATAAATGCAAAGGAATCAAAAGTGACCATAGCAAAAATCAACCAAGCCAAAAGCTGGTTCTTTGAGAAGATAAATACAATTGACAAACCATTAGCCAGACTCATCAAGAAACAAAGGGAGAAGAACCAAATCAACAGAATTAGAAATGAAAACGGAGAGATCACAACAGAAAACACAGAAATACAAAGGATCATAAGAGACTATTATCAGCAAATATATGCAAATAAACTGGACAACCTGGATGAAATGGACAAATTCCTAGAAAAGTACAACTTTCCAAGACTAAACCAGGAAGAGATAGATAATATTAATAGACCCATCACAAGCACGGAAATTGAAACCATAATCAGAAATCTTCCAAAAAACAAAAGCCCAGGACCAGATGGCTTCACAGCTGAATTCTACCAAAAATTTAGAGAAGAGCTAACACCTATTCTACTCAAACTCTTCCAGAAAATTGCAGACGAAGGTAAACTTCCAAACTCATTCTATGAGGCC
>ML661888.1:1679918-1713251 GCA_007570785.1 Antilocapra americana | reverse complement strand
GAGGGGAAGCATATGTAAACCCATGGTGATATCATGACAATGTATGGCAAAAACAATAATAAAAAAATAAATAAATAAAAGGATTCTTGTCAATCTTCAGGTTTTGCCTTATTTGCAACCAATTAGGCCAATGCTGATATCCTTTCACCACTGATTTTACTGAAATATTTATGGCAGTTGACATAACTGCACTGGTAAAATTTCCTACAAGTGCCAGCTCTTCCGTTTGCCCAATTTTAAATAAATCTTCAATTCTCTTATTCCCTGAGCAACCCTGGATATGTGTTAGCAATTGGTTTTAATGACACAGTCTCCATCTACCCCTCTTGCAAGGCACAGACAATGCATACACCCTTGGGGTTACAAGCTTGTCTAGTTATGAAGAAATGCGGCCCTAGTTATATTTTCAGAGATCCCACATAAATAATTTTGGCTGCAAAAGAAGCAATTGAGTCATCTTTCTCAAGCTTTATCCCCCTTGGAATTTGGGGGATTGTAAACTCCCTCTTGCATGAGGACAGCATCATCTTCACACTGGATTACCTAAGCCTAGAACAGTTCTTTGCCTGAAAAAAGTATTCAATAAATATTTGCTGGCTAAATGAATGGCCACATGGGTAAATGAATATACTTTCAGCGCTAATTACCTTGGGTTGCCCTGGTGACTCAGACAGTAAAGAGTTTGTCTGCAGTGCAGAAGACCCAGGTTCAATCCCTGGGTTGAGAAGATCCCCAGGAGAAGGAAATTGGCTACCCATTCCAGTATTCTTGCCTGGAAAATTCCATAGACAGAGAAGCCTAGCAGGCCATACAGTCCATGGGGTCACAAAGAGTCAAACACAACTGAGTGACCTACAGTTTCACTTAAGAGCTAAAGGATTGAAATATCTTTGGACACAGGTCCAAAAGTGAAAATGCTGCTGTATGGGGTTTTTATGGAACCAACCCATAAACAAGGTGTTCCCTGCATGTTTGGTACTTCAAGAGGGTCCTCTCCTTATCAACAAAAAGTTAATCACCACCTGAACCCTGTAAATATCAGGGTGCTTTCCTCCCAGTTTTCGTTAGTGTGAACATGCACTGATTCTCAGTGGAGCACCAAATAGTTCGTTGGGGATGGTTCTCAGCGCTGCAGGACACATACAAGTCCTGTCCCCACTAAATGCAAAGGTACCATCCAGAGTGACCGCCCAAAACATCTTCACTTATTTCTCCCCTTCAGAACTGATTCTAAATTCTTACCAAGTCAGTATCTAGGACTCCCGCATTTCAGTTCAAACCTAATCAAACCTGATCAAGACCTTCATGACCTACCCTGTTGCCTTTGGCAGTTTTATTTCCTGCTGTGGCCCCACGCACCTTTGTCGCCAAGCTCCCTGCCCTTGCACAAACATGCCTTCTTCTTCCCTGTCCCTAGACCCTCACTCATAACTGCTCCTCTGCCTAGATGTCCTTCCAGTCCCTGCATGCCACACACCTACCCAGCTAACTGGGACCCACCCTGCAAGGACAGCCCAAGGACCTCCCTGTTCTGGCTGCATGTCCTGACAGCGTCTCCATCTCAGCCGTCACTCAGAGACTTTACTCCTGTTTGTTTCACGGTCGGTCTCCCCCCACCATTAACCATGGGGATGTCTGGAAATAGTTTGGCTTCCCCGTTTCTGATTTCTCAGAGCACAAGACACACTCCATTATACGGCACCCCAAGCATAAAGGATGTCGATAGCCATGCCCGGGGAGCCAGCCACGTGCTAGGCTCTGGGAAGAAGACGGACATGAGCCCTTCCCTTGTATCCAGAGGAAATAGACAGTAAACCAGTCGTTTCTACTGTGGTGTGAATAATAAAAGAGGCGGTACGGAGGGAGGGCTCTGGACGAGTAGAGCTTGGGGCTCTGTCATGTCCGGGCCCACAAGGGCAGGACGAGCAGGGTCAGCTGGGCAAGGAAGGTGAGAAGGGTGCCCCCAGCAGAGGCAGGGTGCAGAGGCTCAAGAGTGAGCCTCTTTTACAGCTTTATTAAGGCAGTCAGAGTCAGGCTGTCACATCCAGTTACCTCGTTACGCAGTTACACAGGCTTAGACCCCGTGCCTGCTCCGTGGGACCCTGGGCAAGTCACAAATCAGCCGGAGTTCTCACTTCTGTCAAATGGGCATCATGGTCCTACTCTGGGAGAGATTTCCTACTGACAGGATCATCTGTTTAAAGTGCCCAGCACGTAGTCTGGGCTCCCCTGGTGGCTCAGGTGGTAAAGAAACCCCCTGTAGTGCAGAAGACCTGGGTTCGATCCCTGGGTTAGGAAGATCCCCTGGAGGAGGGCATGACAACCCACCCCAGTATTCTTGCCTGGAGAATCCCATGGACAAAGGAGCCTGGTGGGCTATAGCAATGGGGTCACAAAGAGTTGGACACAACTGAGCGACTAAGTACAGGCAGCACACAGTCTGGCACATAGTAAGAACCCTGTAAAGATGATCTCTTATCATTTATTATTTGATTATTATTCAGCAAACACTTATGGGCCTGCCCACCCTGACTAGGTACTTAATAATCACAGGATTTAAATTAAAAAAAAAGAGGAGTCGTATGTAATGCTGACACTGGAAAGGCAGGAGACAGATGTGAGCAAAGGCAGGCAATGCACATGAAGGAGACAATAAATGATGGCTTGGGTGATTGCTGCTGCTGTTAGAAGTGATAATGGTAATAGGTACAGTGGAGTGCCCATGGGGTGCCCATGGAATCTGGGAGCTCGGTCACATCCTGCCTTCCCGCCTGCTTCTGTACCCGGCCTGTGACAGGTACATCTCCCCCAAGCCGGTCCCAGCTCTGTCAGCTTTAAAGGCCCAATAGGGGACGCGCCTCCTCCGTAAAACTCCCTCCCATCCCAAGCTCATCCGGCCCCTCACTGCTCCAGTTCAGGGCTGAATGAAAGCAAGCATCCTGTCTTGTTTGCTGCTTTCTCACAGGTGGGCCTTGACCAACAGATCGGGCGGTCAGCAGTGTGTTCCACAACCCTGAAATAAGGAAGGGAACGGACCCAGGAGCTCTTCCAAGTAATCAGAGGAATACGTTTGTCGTGGGAATGTCACGTGTCAAAAGGGGCCGACACATCGCGCGGCATCTTGCAGTCACTTTATCACAGATAACTTTCCTCACTGTCTGTTAAAAAATAGTTTCTCCATCCCTGGTCAGGCCTACTAAGTCAGAACGCCCATGGGTGAAACGTGTGACTCTCGTTTTTAACGCACTGCCCCCATGATAATTATCAAAAAACAAGCTTGGGAAAGACCAGTTTGTTCCAGTTACTGCTGCTGAGAACCAAATACCCCAAGACTAAGGGGTGTAAAGTAACAACTCTGTTATTCTCACAGATTCTGGGAGCCGGAATGTTCGAGAAGGGGGAGGAGCACGCCTTGTCTCTGCTCCCCAGGGCCTGCGGAGCCGGGAGGTGCCGCCAGCAGAGATTCCTTGCCAAGTGGCAAGCTTCCCCCTGAGGGAGCATCCAGAAAGAACCTAGGGAGCTCTCTACAGCCCCTTCTCACTGAGCCTCGGAATCACCTGGCATCGCTTCCACCACAT
Organism: Antilocapra americana; assembly: GCA_007570785.1. Taxonomy (NCBI): domain Eukaryota; kingdom Metazoa; phylum Chordata; class Mammalia; order Artiodactyla; family Antilocapridae; genus Antilocapra; species Antilocapra americana. The sequence continues at coordinate 1,709,673 of ML661888.1, read as the reverse complement.
CCTGTGCATTGAAGCAGTCGCAGACCCACCTAGATTCAGAGGGAGGGGACATGGCCCCACCTCTCAACCGGAAGAATATGAAAGAATTAGGGCCGTGTTTCTAAACCACCGTCTCTTGTTTTAGTCCTTAATGTACACCCAAAAAACATCTTTAGATGTTCTTCACATGGGTAAGGTTCTGACAAATATCAGAGCAAAGCTAGACCTTACTGGCTCCTTGGAACCCAGCAGTAGTCCCAGATGATGCCTGAATCTGCTTATGAGAATATTCTGCTTTGCAAAGTTGCTTCCTAATGCCTTCAATTCAGAAGCAACTCCTGTTAAACCTGACTTTAAAGCTAGTGCCATTAATCCATCTTCTCTTTGGGCCTCTTCAGAGAAGTTTTGGAACACTAACAATGCTTTACTCACCTTTTCGGTTCACATAAAACTAAAAATTAAAATCCTTCTAGTACACAGGTTATAAATGATGACTTTTTCCCCAGATGTTTCCTATAAAGTACTCAGTCTTGTATAAAATATTGTGATCCAAAGTCTAGAAGAGATTAAAGGGTGAATTTTCATCCTAATTCATCATGCACGTATACAGTTCTTTTGGCTAGTGACTGCCTTGTTTATGCATTTGAACATGTTTTATTCATGTTCCTGTATATAATTGTCCACCCTTATGTCACACAATCCATTCAAATGCCTAAATATTATAAATAAACATATAATTTTATACTACTTGGGATTACATAGAAATTAAATGTGTCAGGTTTTTCTGTGTTTTGATGATATGACACTAAAATAGTTGAGTCCGTAAGTTCAAATTTCGAAGCATATTAATCACTTTGTTACAGTAAAAGGCACAGATGCGATAGAATAATAGCAGTCTGTGTGATTGCTCTAGCAAGTTTTATTAGAAATGTGTGTGTTTTTCCCCCAAAGCCATCTTCATTTTTTTCCTTCCATGTAAAATTGGTTCTGGAAAAGAAAAAACGATTCAAAGCCACATTGTCATTTTCAGGGAATCACACTACCTAATGTGAGATATTTTCATCACACTGGTAATCATATTCAGACAAAATTTTCTGAGACATGTGAAATTTCCAATTCAGCTCAGTGGCTACAGAAGTAAATCAGTACACTGTCACAAATGTAACTGCACGGGCCTGATCACACAATAACAACCCTTCATATAGCTCCTCTAATCTGATGTCGCTGCCTGTTCTAAATTACCATGCAGTTTTAAAGACTACAGTGCATTTGTTTTTGAATACACAGTGTATTTTCTTCTAATTACATTCTGATCACATTTCACAGAGGAAAATACATCTGGCCTATCAATGGCATAAAATGGGTATTTCCTCAGGGGTGTGTAAAGGGTATATAAATCTCAGCTCCTGCCTGAGATTTGCAGAGATGCTAATACACAGGTCACTTGCACGCTGATTTTTCTTTGTGATTGGGAGCAACGCTTGTAAGCTCTCTGCAGTGTAATGAGATGGTGGGCAGTCTGGCTTACATGGATAAAAATTTAGCTCTTTTGCACGCAGTCTCTCTGCCCCTGTACATTAGTTTCCTACATCGCTTTAATATACCAGCCTCCCATTTCCATTTATTTGGGAAAAAAAATAAAAACAGTACTTCCTTTAATTTACTCAGACTCACATGTATGCATACAGTTGTGTGCTACATGGATGATATTAAATAAATACATTACAATGGCTTTCATTTTTAATGGCTCAATTTTTTTCCTTTGATTGCTTTCACCAATAAAAGTGTAGTCTGTAGAAAAGCACCCTTCCAGATAATCCATTGTCTCATTTTAACTCATTTTTATCAAGGAATTCCCCCCGCAGCCATCGCCGCTGCCAGCCATTAGCAGCGCACACCTGCCCACAGTAATGACCACCCCTGTGTGCATACCTGCCTGCCGTCTAATTTAGACCTCACCCATAGGACACTCAGGCCATGTCTCCAGGGCCAGCTAAATTCTAGACTGGTGGCGTGTTACGGTTATCACTTCATCTGGTCCTTGGAAGTGAATTAAGAGCCCCTGAGGTTGAAACTAGGCCAGATGCTTATGTGGGGGGCCCCTCATCTTACCCATGTGCAGGCTCAGGTGTGTTCTGACAGAGTCTGTGTCAACATCACAGCCCTCAGAGCTGCAGTTGGGGTCAAAATAGTAGATCTTTCAACCCAGTCCCCTCCTCTGTACAAGTATGGGTATGTCAGTGTGATCACAAAGAAACATATTTTGTGTCAATAATAGACCATTTATTAAAATGTGTGCTATCTGACTTTTATTTCTCTTTGCTATTTTCTTACTTTTGTGAACATGTCCCAAATTAAAGGAATTATGTAACTAAAGCAACAGAAATTAAAGGAATAATTTCAAAATTCTCATAAAATGCATCCATATCCCTGGGTTCAGACTGTGAACTGTTCATCTTTTCTAACTAAACTGTAAAGGCAGGGGACCTCGAGGGACACTGTCGTCTCCACTAAGATGGGTGGACCATCAGAAGACATGAGCAAGGGCAGTCCTAACATGCCACTTGAAGGACCCACTGAACAAGGGCATTACTGGAGATGGGGATGGTCAAGAGACGACCACAGGGATCCAGACAAGCAAGCATGATGCTTTGGCTAACACTGAGGATGTTTCAAGAGATATTTTGGAAAAAGAAGTAATAGGACTTGGATATGGACAACAAGGTGCTAGGAATCAGGCAGACTTCGATCTTAGCTCTGACATATAAAAGTCTCGGAAGTCATCACTCTCATCCTTAAACAAGAAAAGTCTGAACAAACTGACAGTCACTTTTCTTGGATTTATCATAGAACAGAGGTAATGGGTGCATGCTAAGTCGCTTCAGTCCTGTGCGACTCTTTGTGATCCTATGGACTATAGCTCACCAGGCTCCTCTGTCCATTGGATTCTCCAGGCAAGAATACTGGAATGGCTTGCCAAGGGATCTTCCAGAGGTCAAACCCACATCTCCTGATTCTTCTGCGTTGGCAGGTGGCTCTTTACCACTAGTGCTACCTGGAAAGCCATAGAACTGAGGTAGTAGGGTAACCCAGTTCCCTTCAGTCTAGAGAGATAGGCACATCCCAGGGAGCTAAAATGATCAAAATCAGTTTCCCTGGAGCAGAAGCCACAGGAACCACGAACTTGTGCAACACTTAACAGGTAATGTCGACAAACTGCTGGAGGCTCAGTGTAGACGAGTGTATGAGGGAGAGATTCCTGGGGGAGGGAACTTGCCTGAGCTTCCCCTCCAGGAGCCCCACCAGGTTCTTACACTGAGGATCTGAGAAAGACCTCTTCCCTCTCCAAGCCCTGGCATGGGGAGGGAGAGAGTAACTGCTGTGCAACCTGCCCAGTGCCATCTCCACAACAAAATCCCTATAGGTGGTCATGAGGGCTAACAAGTAGAGATAAACTGAAAGAAGACATTCAAAAGGAAGGAATGGTTAAGATGTCAAAAGAAAAGTGGTTTAAAAAAAATGAGCTGTAAAAGTACACGCTGGGTTTGGCGTTAGGTGATTACTGGTCGCTAAAGTCGGAGCATAAAAGCCACGGCAGCCGCATAGTTTACAATAGCCAGGACATGGAAGCAACCTAGATGCCCATCAACTGACGAATGGATAAGAAAGCTGTGGTACATATACACAATGGAATATTACTCAGCATTAAAAAAAAATTCATTTGAAGCAGTTCTACTCAGGTGGACGGAACTGGAGCCTATTATCCAGAGTGAAGTAAGCCAGAAGGAGAAACAACAATACAGTATACTAACGCATATATATGGAATTTAGAAAGATGGTAACGAGAACCATGCATGCGAGACAGCAAAAGGAACGCAGATGTATAGAACAGACTCGTGGACTCTGTGGAAGGGGGCAAGGGTGGGATGATATGGGAGAATGGCATTGAAGCATGTTAATTATCATATGTGAAATCAATCGCCAGCCCAGGATTGATGCTAGGGGCTGGTGCACCGAGATTTCCCAGGGGGAGGGAATCGGGAGGGAGGAGGGAGGGGGGTTCTGGAGGGGGAGCATATGTAAACCCATGGTGGTTTCATGTCATTGTATGGCAAAACCAACACAATAAAGTAAAGAAAATTAAAAAAAAAAAAGCCACGGCAGCTTCCCTGGGATGCTGGGACAGGATCCAGATTGCAGGGGTGGTAGGGGGAAGTCAAGGAAGAGCGAGAGAGAATGCAGGGAGCCTGGGCTCCTCTTGAAACTCCTGACAGGAATGGGGTGTCATGGGGTGGAGGACAGTAGACTCAGGATGAAGAAGTGGAGCAGGTTTCTAAAAATGCAAGCGTTGTGGAACTACTCATAAGTTTAGCACAAAGAATTAAATATGTGAGTAAAAAGAGAACAGACTTATGGAGGAAGTATTCAATATTAACTGGTAGGACTGGGACCCTAAATGCAGGAGTAAGAATCACCTTCAGAAAGAATGCCATCCCTTGCACTGAAAGATCTCTCAGTAGCAAAAGGCATGAAGCTGGAAATGAGGCTATGGATACAGATAAGTGTGCAGAGGCAAGAAACCAAAAGAATCCATGCAGACTGCTTGAGAGAGCTAGATTACTCTGTAGACTGGTCATTTTCAAACACTTTTCATTCACTTGATTTGGGCACCTCCTCAAAATACATATATCTATTTATATGTCGCATTAATACCACTGTCAATATTTATTTAACTAAAGCTTAACTTCTTTCTGTATTCAGATTAAAATGCATTTTATATAATCCATACACCAGGTACCCTAAGATCACTGTGCTCCCTCCCTAGAGCAAGCATGTTGAACGTTCCCGTCTGCAGCAGATATTTTTTTAATGACTATGTGAGAGGAACTCGGCCACCACAAACCTAACTCTTCAACTTAGTTTCTGAATCGACCTGACCACCCGCATGGACCTCAGCGCACCTCTCCTCAACATTCATGCCCACATAACTTGGAGGCCAACTCTTGGTTCTCCAGCATCTATCTTGAGCCAAGCGACATTTGCCCAGTTTCCTTTCCCAACTTCCTTCCCAGGTAGAGCTCTTTGACTTGGCAAACCGATGAACAGCATTTAGAGATTCCCGTCCTCCTGGCATCATTCCCTCCGATGTCCGCTTCCTGCATGTGGTGCCTAAAGGCAACCCCCACACAGTCTTTCCTGGACTTGCAGACAGAACTCAACGATTCTGAACTAGTCTACAGCAGTCCTGCCCTGCTAGCTGAGTTCTGTTGTCTCCTCCCTTGCTGTCAGCTGTCATTTCCCTCTTCCGTTAGTATGATTGTAACTTGTAACTTCCCTGCCTCTCCCAGTCTGCTGTTTCTTAGCTGCTCCGGGCTGGGGACAAAAGGCACCTGCAAATGTTGAGGCTAGAATACTAAGTGGGAATTGAGAGTAAGTGCTGAAGGGCCCAGCTTTCATGCACAAACGTGACTCTCCTGCCTCATACCTTTAAGGCCTTCTCCGCTTAGCTTTTTAGATCAAAGCTGTGTTCCAGATTGGCCTGTACATAAGTGACATATCACCACATGTATCTCGAGTTTTCTTACAGCAAAATAAATACCAACCTTCTTTATGATGCCAGCATCATGATCAAGCTGCAACAAAATAAACAATTGATTGCCCCCTAAGAACTCAATAGAGGGAAGTTGTTCCAATATAATGTATTCTTCACCCTGTTTTAGCAAAGTATATTCATAAAATTAGTACAAATGGTCACAACTCATATACTTATGTTCTCCTTTAAGCTTTTATGTTAGGAGCGGCCCTAATTCTTTCATCTCGTTTCACTCTGTACAATATGAACCAGTCAACAGCATTGATCACCATCTTCCGGGTGACCTTGACTTGGTGAAACCCAGAGAAGAGTTAAGGAAGCAAATACCCATGCAGCTGATTCCCCAGGAGTGCCCTGGCTACAGAACAGAGAAGCATCTAGTAACTGCTCCATCTGTACCCACTAGCCTCATTTTTATTATAAGCCGCAAATGGCAAAACCAATGGGGAGAGATGAAACTGGAATATAGAGAGGCCTGAAATGGCTGCAAATCACTGCTCTTCCCTGGGAGGCCTGAGAAGAAACTCCTTGGAGGGTTTCGCTAAGAGGCTCTGCTATTCAGCCAAACTACTGAGTATCTCCCCCAGGACCTTACTCCCAAGTGGACAAACAGGTTCTGTGCCGCTCCCCAACCATCTGGGGAGGGAAGAGCGTCCCAGGCACCAAGCTTCTGTAAGCCCATGCCCAGCGGGGAGACCCACGCACCAGGGTAAGGAGAAAAGCACAGCTGCTCTGCTTAGTGATGGCAAAGCAGGGGTCAACCCTAAGGCTCCAGCCAGCAGGATGGGGGACCCCGTGGGCCAGCAATGGGTGTATGAAACAGAGAGCGATGGGGAAGGCTCAACCAACCAGGCTGACTGTGTTCCTTGAATTGTTGGATACCCTCTTGCTACGAAGGGAAGGGAATTACCCCAAGGTGGAATGCCTTCTAGCTCCCTGCAGCTCTTGGTAGAAATCTTCCCAGAAATATCCAACTCCCTCTTCTCTCATATTCATTTTTAATTTTACAATAATTCATTCATCCACTGTTCTAAATATTTAACAAACTTTTACTATGTATCAGATATTTTTCCAGGTGCTGAATCCCTGTATATCCTAGATAGAGAACAAAAAGGCAAATAAATATATAGTTTAAAAAAAAAGAGGAAATAAGTCAGGAGCCATGAAGGAAAATCAACAGGGTTATGGAAGAGAGAGCAATGGGGACAGAAAGGCTTCTCTAAGGAGATAAAGTCTGAGCAGGACCATGAAGAGAAAGAAGGAGCAGCCACGGGCAGATCTGGGAAGAAAGCTTCAGAGGGACTGGCAAGTAAACACACAGCATTCATGTGGAAGCCCACAAGAGGTGCTAGTGTCTGGGATTACCCTGGCAGTGGTTAAGACAAGAGAAGTGGTTGGATTCAGGACAGGTTATGAAACTGGAACAGACAGGATGTGATGTGGAGTAAAGGAGCAAGAGAGGAGTCAAGGAAAGCTCCAAAGGACTAAGGCTCACCACATGGACATATGGTGGTCCTCCCAGCAGAGATGGGGAGGAGAAAACACGAGAACGAACAGTGGGCCTCCGTACCCAGATGGGGAAGCCAGAACATGAGAGTGAACAGCGGTCCTGCTGCCGCTGCTGCTGAGGCGCATCCGTCGTGTCCGACTCCGTGCGACCCGACAGACGGCAGCCCACAGGGCTGCTCTGTCCCTGGGATTCTCCAGGCAAGAATACTGGAGTGGGCTGCCATTGCCTTCTCCGGAGCTAAATCCTTAGCCATGAGGAAACAAAGAGGAAGTGGAGTCCTGCTGACCGTAGAGAGGCAGACTCGACACATCTCGGCAGTTCTCTGGATGCAGCTGAAGTCTCCAGCCTAGGACGCTGGGGGATTGTGAGGTCCTGGGGAGAAGTCAGAGCACAGGTAGACAGAAGGTCAAGAGGGAGGAAGCTCACGGCAGAGGCTTCGGCCACGGTACACTCCAGCTCCAGTAGTCCAATTGTGTCGCAGTCAGTAGCTCATCCCCTCTGTCCTGTGTACTAACGCCTTTCGGGCTCAAGAGCCGTTCAGACAGGGGTGCGGTGTAGTTCAACAGGCTTATTAAGCGCCTGCTGTGCTCCATGCCTGAAGCAATACTAAACATTCATTATTTCACTTCATCCTCTACAGCCCCATCCCGTAGGCGGTCAGCTCCACGTTGACATAGGAGGAAATTGTGGCTCAGAAAGCTTAATTAGTTTTCCCAAGGCCAGAGAGTTCTCTGTGCCATGCTCTCCTCACTACTCGTCTCTACAGCAACCCTGGACACCCCACTCTGGGTTCTCCCATTCTAGTCTCATGCTCTGAGTCTTTGGGGAAGAAAGGTGGTCCTCAATTTTTCCTGATTAGAAGTTTAAGAAAAGGAGAAGAGTCCTCCTAAGCCTGCCTCACGACCTCCAACCATGGAGGTGACGGGCACAGATTCTGAAGTCAGTCTCCGGCATCTCCATCCCCACCCTCCCAGTTACTAGTTGTGTGACCTGTGGTAGGTTCCTTAGCCTCTCTGTGCCTCGCTTTACCCCCTTGTAATAAAGGAGTAATATTGTATAAAACCAATATTGTTATTATGAACGTTGAGATAATATAGAAAAAGAAAGTACTTAAAATAACTTCTGTCACATAATGTGTACTGTATACATGGGGCCATCTTATGAAACTGACCATCCTGTTAGAGTGTCCCTAGAGATGTCAACTTTGCTGTCAATCTCCTTGAGACTCCGTGGCCTAACAGAAGCCGGCAGGCAACCTGGGCGCTGGTAATAACTAAAGATACATCCCTAAACTTACCTTATTAATGCTTCTTGTTAAATTTTTTATTCTACCTAATTAAGTCTATCCATTGATTCTGCAAAATCTTATTAATCCAGTGCAAAGAACCAGATTAGAGGTTGGTAAACTTAAGAAGTGAATCAGAAAACTCCCTGTCTAGAAGTAGCTTACTATATTAAGTAAACTCAGTCACAGTGATCAACCTGTTCGAACAATCAGCCAATTCAGCAAAACCTGTTTTTTTGGTCTGTGTTTCCTTTTTCCTCAATCAGAGAAAAGACATGGTTTGAAGATGGTAGTTACTGATTTTGGACATCAATATGCATCACTATACTCTGAAGAAAGTTCAAGAAATCTCCCTCGGGTTCCATGGGGAACCTGATGTGAGCCACAGATGTGAAGTGGCGGAGCCAAAGCCACCAGGCTGACTCCATCATAGGTGGAAACAAAATCCATCTCTCTAACTCCAAAAACAGGGAGTTTTCTACTAAAACATGCTGACTTGACATTCCACTCTCCTCTCTGCTAGATCACTGTTCAACATCCTTCTCTGATCATGTAAACCTATCAGGAAAAAACAATTGAGACAACACATATATGCGTTATCAATACTCTACTACACCAATACATTAATTACACTATAAAAAGGACACAAAACTGTAAATCTAAGAGTTGAGCTTTTTGTGTGTGACCTAAGTGGATTACCTTGGGCACACCCAGGGCAGATAATCTTCTCATTGCTGTGTGCTGTCCAGGAAGCCCATGGAAACTGTATGGGACTGTATTTGTATTCTATCATCATTATAACTGATCATCACAAATTTAGCAGCTTAAAACTGCATATTTATTTTCCAGTGAGCTCCATGAGTTAGGAGTCCAGACACAGCAAAGCTTGGTTGGTTCTCTCTAAGTGTCTCACAAGGCTGAGATCAAGGTACTGCTTTCCTCTCTAGAGGTGCTAGGGGTGAAATCAGGTCCCCTGAGTTGTAGGACTAAGATCCCCATTTCCTGGCCAGCCCTTGACAGGGCTTGGTCTCAGCTCCTAGAGGCTGCTCATCTTCCCAGGCTTGGGGCCACTCATCTTCAAAGCCAGAGATGGTAGGCTGAATCTTTCCCAGAGTTCAAATCTCTCTGATTTCCCTTCTGCCTCATCTCTCTGTCAGTCAAATCAGTCGCTAAGACTCAACTTCTTCAACAGAAAAAGAAGGAAAATAGCATCTACCTCAGATGACTGATTTGAGGATTAAATGCAATAATAGATATGAAATTATTTTGAATACTGTGAAGCAATAGATGTGAGGAGAGTTGGGAGTTGGGGAGAATTAAAAGGAAAAAGAAGGACAAGGACGCTTTTCTCTGTATTTATGATCAGTAAGACTCTGATGATACAAGAGTAAGTGTCCACAGAACACTAAAAGTAAGGGAGATGTTATGTTTAAAATGTTTTGTAAGTGCTATAGTGATACATAAAAGTTGGAAATTTTTATAAAATATCATACACCAAATGAAACACAAATTAACTTTAGGGTTTATCAAGATTTACCCTGTATCCCCAAAAGGATCAGAATTTTAAAAATAAATGAGGAAAAACTGAATATGAGCCTGCACACGACCAGAGAGCCTGTAGATATGCAAATGCCACTTGGTGAGAACAAGTGTGTCCTGGGCTCCACAGATGGTGTCATGGGGTCAGTTACTTAACTTCATGCTTCAAATGTAAAATGGGAAGAATAATAATTGCACCTATCTTAGGGTTGTGAGAATTAAACACACATGTAGGACACTCAGCATGATACCAGTCTATAAATATCATCTATTTACTTTATCATTGTCACTCAAAAGAATGACACTATGATCAGCGAGTCATAAAGCCAAAAGTATGGCAACCAATAACCTTTTGCTAGCTCACAGCCCTTTGAAGGCAATAAAAAGACTCACATATCCTTCAAAAGAATAAAAATCTTCCAAGTCACTGTAGATAATGGGTGTTTTACCCATTGTGTACTGTACCCCGATGCTGTCTTTTTGGAGCTTGCAGGATCTGGAGCAATAATTCAGCTAAAAGCAAAGAGTTGTATGAATTTGCAGCTCTGGAAGATGCTTCCAGCAGGTGCATCTTCATCCTGAGAAGATTTGGTCAGGGCTCGGCTGCCTAGACGGTTAACACCTGGTGGTTTTTATAGCACGTGCTCAACTAAGAGTAATGGCAAAGGGGAGGACCAGGCGTAGACAGATGTATTACACTCTGGGCGTGCGTAAACGCTGCATTATCCAGCTGCACTTCACACACGCAAGGATTATACACACCGCAGCAACCATGCCCCAGTCCTGGCAGAATTTCAAGACACTCTGAGCTTGAACGCCCCCCGAGAGACCTGTTGAGGAACCAAAAGAAAGTAAAAAGAGAGATTTGAAATATCAAATGCCTTACTGCTGTGTTACTGTTTAACGGATGTAATTTAAAATGAAAATCAAAAGACTTTTCCTTTCAATGTGACAGGCCCAAGGGAAACTCTTAAAGTAGAAAATATGAAGCAAATCCAAGTAAAGATTCCATAAGAAACAAAAGAATGACAACAATGAAGGGAAAGCCAGTTAAAGAAGAACTATGAAAGGGTAACAATGAGACTTTAGAATGGCCGGAAATTGGGAGACTATTTGAAAAAATTCTTCATTGCTGTTGTTGTTGTTCAGTCGCTAGGTCGTGTCGGACTCTGTGACCCCATGGAGTGCAGCATGCCAGGCTTCCCTGTCCATCAGCAACTCCCAGAGTTTACTCAAACTCATGTCCATTGAGTCATTGGTGCCATCCAACCATCTCATCCTCTGTCGTCCCCTTCTCCTCCTGCCTTCAATCTTTCCCAGCATCAGGGTCTTTTCCAATGAGTCAGTTCTTCTCATCAGGTGGCCAAAGTATTGGAGCTTCTGCTTCAGCATCAGTCCTTCCAATGAACATTCAGGACTGACTTCCTTTAGGATGGACTGGTTGGATCTCCTTGCTGGAGATCCTGGAGCCTGAGGACTGATAATGTCACTTCCCTTGTTACTTTACCCTCAGTCACCTGGAGAACTGTGCATGAGCTGGCTGGGATGCTCCTCCCCACCTTGCCTTCAGGGAATTGAGGTATTTGGGGTACTAGCCTCTTTGGACTCCTTGTAGGTCCTTGCCTTGGACCTGCAATAAACACTGCAGGACTGAATATTCAGGACTGATTTCCTTTAGGATGGACTGGTTGAATCTCCTTGTAGTCCAAGGGACTCTCAAGAGTCTTCTCCAACACCACAGTTCGAAAGCATCAATTCTTCAGCACTCAGTTTTCTTTATAGAAAACTCTCACATTCATACATGACTACTGGAAAAACCATACTTTGACTATAGATCTTTGTTGGAAAAGTAATGTCTCTGCTTTGTTGGCAAAGTAATATCTCATAGTACAGTTTAGGTTGCCTGAAACAGGATTCTAGTTTTGATTTGGCCACTTCTGCGTGACCTGTGCTTCATTTTTCTTGTTTATAAAAGGAGAGGCTAGATTAGACCAGGAAGAGGCAAATCAGCCCTCAGACCAGATCCAGCCCACTTCCTGTTCTTAGCAGATTGTCTAGGGCTGCTTAGTGTTGCAATAGCAGAGCTGAGCCATGATGGAGACAGTACAGTCTTCAGAGCCTAAAATGCTTACATTCCCAACCCTTTTCAGAAAAAGTCTGCCAACCCCTGGGCTAGATCACCTGAATGTAAGTGCCAGAAAAGCAGACTTTCCTTAGTTCACCACTATCCCCCCAGCACTTAGACCTGGCACAGGGCAGATGTTCAATATATGTTTGAAGAGCTCAAAGTTTTCAGGCTGTTTCACTGAGGCTTGAGCATTTTACATAACAATAACAGTAGCTGACAGTACTAATGCCACTTGTAAGACAGGGCCTGGGGTCTTCCTTTATAGCTCAGTTGGTAAAGAATCCACCTGCAATGCAGGAGACTCCGGTTTGATTCCTGGATAGGGAAGATCCACTGGAGAAGGGATAGGCTACCCACTCCACTATTCCTGGGCTTCCCTTGTGGCTCAGCCAGTAAAGAATCTGCCTGCAATGAGGAAGACCTGGGTTCAATCCCTGGGCTGGAAGAGCCCGGGGAGAAGGGAAAGGCTACCCACTCCAGTATTTTGGCCTGGAGAATTCCGTGGACTGTATAGTCCATGGGGTCGCAAAGAGTCAGACACGACTGAGCGACCTTCACTTTCAAGCCATCCTAAAAATGTAACTTATATTAACAACCCTATAAGAGAAGTTTTATTCTTATCATTCCCATTTTATAGATGGAGAAACTGAGACACAAGAAGATTAAAGAGCTTGTCCTTCTAGGTAAGTGGGACAAGTCGGGAACTCAAGTAATCCAATGCCAGAGTTCACACTTGAACCGTTGTACATACTGTCTGTCACCTGGCCAAAGGGACAAAGGCAGTGGCTTATTTATCTGTTTTATCTGTTGGTGTCTACATTTGCTTTTCTTTAAAGAAGGGATCTCTAAATATTTTCAAGTTTGAAAATCACGGAACTCGATCTAATTAAGTCACTTCGACAGTCTAAAAAATAGCTGGAGGGGGAGCATATGTAAACCCATGGCGGTTTCATGTCATTGTATGGCAAAACCAACATAATAAAGAAAATTTTTTTAAAAAAATAGCTTTAGCAGAGCTACTCTAAATGAGAAAGTAAAATCGCACCCCTCATCTTCGCTCTTCTCTTTACGCATGGAGCCCTAAAGATATCTCTGCAGATTCCACAACAGGACACCATCCCTCCCCCAACTGCACAGAATGAAGAAGACTCTGCTTCTCAAAGAAAGAATAACTAAAAAAGCAATGGCAACTTTTATGTCCATTGCACTCTCCAAAAAATATAGGAAAGAATAGACTTAAAGGGACTTAGAACCTAATTCAACTTTCAATTGATTCACTTGTTGTAGAAGCTTAGAGGATGAGCTGGAAAGGTGCACAACCTATGAAGAATTCCAAATGCTGAATCTGCAGCTGGGGTAAGCATAGAGTGGCGTGAAATTTCATTCAAATTCCAAGGCTACTGCTCGTGGCCCTGAGCTGCTCTTATTTTTCAGCATGTGAGCACATGTTTTTCAACACAGAGACATCAATAAGTCAAGCCAAGGATAATCTCTAGGTCATTAATTAAAGCCTGTGTACAGGCATGCACACAATATCATCATACATAGCATACGGGGCCATAAACACAACGTGGAACCAGAAGCTATAAATTATGAGCACATAATTCCCTTGAGCTTCATAAACCATAAAAATGAAGCTCAAGTGGTTTGTGTAGTCATTTGAATCCCAGAAGAAAATACAGCACTGCGATTCAAAAGTTGCTTATTGTTTATTTTTATATAATGGATGAATCCTACTTGTCAATTCACACGTGCCCTCCTCCCACCGGGGCCATCCATCCTCACGCTGACTTTCCATCAGCCATCCCCTCCCAGCCTGGCTTCCCCCAAGGTCTCCCCTCTTCACAGAAAATGCCCCACCATGGCAGGAGCATAAGCAGCAGCCTGGTGGGAGTTTGGGGCTTCTCATCCCACTAGCAAACATTAATAATTCACAAGAGCAGTGTAACTCTGCGAATCATCGACTTTTTTTCATGGGATGCAGCATTTGAAACACTGTATTCTATGTGTTATGACTTACAGATTTGGAAAAACAACAGCTATTGAGCACTAATGTCTTCATGAAAGTATTGTTTCAAATGATGTCTTCCCAATCCCCTGTCCTCAGATTCCTCAAGTCTCCACTCAACAATGTGATGTCCTTTCCTTAAATCCTGTGCATTCATCTACTCATGAACCTAACAATGAGAAATCAAATATTTAGTGATCACTAATTATATACTTGAAAATGTGCCATACTTAGAAGGATGTTTTCCTCTCTCGAGAACATACAATCTGATTTTAAATTAAAATAAAAAATACACTGCAGAGCATGAGAATTGGGGTCAGGTAAAAGAAAGTGAAAATTGCTCAGTCGTGTCTGACTGTTTGCAACCCCATGGACCATACAGTCTATGGAATTCTCTAGGCCAGAATACTGGCCTTTCCCTTCTCCAGGGCATTTTCCCAACCCAGGGAACCCAGGAGTCAAGTAAACCAGGGTTATATTTGAACTCTGACTCTTCTTAACTGTGTGTTATTAGGTATGACACTTAATTTCTCAGAACAATCATCTTCTCATCTGAATAAGTGAAGATGATAATATTTGCTTTTCTGAGTAGCTGAGAGTTAGTAGCATATACCTCTTACTTGCTATATGCCCTTGGGTAAATTACATAACCGCTCAGTGTCTCCATTTCCTCAGTCTGCAAAATGGGGATTGTAAGTGTTCTTCTCATGTTATTCTGAAGATTAAATGTGTTATTAAGTGTAAAACATGCAGAAGAGTGCTTGGCACATCATAAGAGCTCAACTGATGTTAGTGGCTCAGGTTGTTTCTCTACATGAAGTGCCTATATCATACCATTTAGTGGATATTCAAAGTATTATAAAATAATATCAGCAGTAAATGAGACAAGAAACTGTTTCATATCAAATTATGTAACATAGTCTAAAATAATTTTTTTAAATAAACACCTCCAAAGGACTGAACCCAGGGACTCAAACCTATACATCTATGTTAATAGCAGCATTATTCACAACAGTCACAAGGTAGAAGCAACCCAGATGTCCATCTACAGGTGAACAGATAAACAAAGGTGGTACATAAATATAATGGAGTATTACTCAGCCTTAAAATGGAAGGATATTCTGACACATGCTACAACATGGATGAAAGCTGTAGACTTTATGCTATGTGAAAGAAGCCCTTTACAAAGGGGCAAATATTGTATATACCTCACTTACATGAGGTATCGAGAGAAGTCATATTTACAGAAACAGAAAGTAATGCAGTGGCTTCCAGAAGCTGGAGGGATGCAGTTTAGAATCTCTGGGGATGATGAAAAAATTCTGGAGATGGATGGTGGTGATGGACACAATGCAAATGTATTTAATGTCACACTGTACATTTAAAAGTGTACAGTACAAAAATGTTACAGTTTGTAATTTTACCACACAAAAAAGTTTAGAAACAGACGACACATCAAGAGGGTTAAAGAAGTGTAGGATGTCTCCTTAGAGAAAGTGGCACAATAATTGCATCTTAGAAGACGGGAAGATCTGGGGAGATGGCATGTTCCAAGTGAGCTGAGCACGAGAGTGAGGGCCTGGGTGGGGAAAGGACCAGGAGGGCATGAGACGGCCCAGCCAGAGCCCAGGCTGTCTGCTGGGGGAGCGGGACCACAGTGAGGAGGTCTGGCTGCAGCCCCTGTCTCCGCCCTACCCGTTCAGGCTCACCCACCCTCAGGCTGTCCCACACCAGCTTCAAAATTCATGCCGCCTCTCAAATTGGTGCCCTTTCATCTCTCTTCACACTTCCTCTTCCTTGGAAATCTCTTTTGTGTGATGAATTCCATTCCCTCAAGACCAGGTTCCTTGGCAAAGCCTTCCCTGACTTTGGAACTTCCCCTACACTTTCTCTCCTCCACAAGAACCACTGTTCCTCAAAAATGGGGCTTTTATCTTTTCCTTATGCCCAGGTCCTAGTACATGTCCAGTGCATTGTTGGTGTTCAATAAATGCATGTGAAGCAGGCGAATCCTGGAGAAATTCAAGCAGCAGAGCTGAGACTGGATGCATAGGGTGGAGGTAATGGTCTGAGTCGGGGTAAAGGAAGGATAAGTCCTCAAACAGGCACAGAGAACAGACCGGAAGGGCTAAGAGACAGAGTCCAGGGAAGCAAGGAGGAGGACTATGTTCAAGTACAGGCAAGAAGGTGGGGGCCCTGGATTAAGTAATTATGATGAGGAGGGAGAGAACTATTTAGGCAAAAAATCACCCTCCCCCTAGTAACATATGATTGCATATGAAAAGTCAAGAGCATTGATAAAGTTTTTTAATGGGCTAAAATTTTTACTGCGGATGGCTGCAATTAAATGGTTTCATTGATTGAGACCTAGAGAATGGCAGAATGAAGACGCTACATGGGCAGAGTTCCGGTTGCCAGGAAGCTGGGCCGCTGTGTTTCCAGGAAGGGGAGAATGACGAGATGTCCTGCTAAGATGAGAGGCATTCACACATCACTCTCCAGGCTACCACCTCTTCAACCTATTCCAGGCCCCTTTCTTTGTTATACCATCTAGAGGGCCCTGTCTTCACAAAAAAAAAAAGGCTCATCTTCAAAGCTACTTCATTTCAAGAACTTAACAAATAAAAAAGAAAGCCCAGTTATATACAACGTTCAAAGAGGAACCTGGTCTAAACACCAGAGGTATTTCTTTTAAGGTCCCTGAGTGACTCTAAACAAGGGAGACACATCCTCTACTTACCCTCTCTGACTTTAGTGGCTTCTGGGCCAACACTACCTTCGGTCTCCTGCCTGACCAGAGGACTGATCAGAAAGCTGCCAAAGCTTAAAGGTCTTACACACTCTAATAGAAATAGTCCAAAGTGCTTTCCGTTAACAGTTTCCTCTTAAGGAACACTGATTAGTTGCCAGTACATATACTGCAGCTTCACATCAAGGAATCTGGGCTACAGGTAATGAGAAGCTCCTGGTCTAAAGATGCATGGATGTCGAGGACAGTTACATCAGGAAGTCACGACAGGTCAGAAGATGGATGCTGTTATCCCTGCCTCCAGGAGATGACAGTCTCGCTGTTATCATCCCCCAACACAAAGGAGGAAACCCCGGTCCCCTGAAAACAGGTTTTCCTATCAAGTGTAGACTGACGGATGCAGACAGCACCACTGCAGTGCTAAGAGCACCCTCGGAACACCAAAAGGCTACACATGGCCAAAAGGCTATGGAAAGATGAGCAGAATTGTGTAATAATTAAGTCAGGGTATGCTGGTGCTGGACTTCCTTGGGGAAAAATTATTTCTCAGACAATCAACAAATAATTTTAGATGGGTGGACTACCCGCCGACTGATAATGGAGATTTTCACAAAACTCAAGTCATAAAACTCCAGGAAATGAAATAAAAAAGCAAGGTAAATCACCATCGGTTTATTTATGTTACTCATACCATGCTAATTGTAAAACTCGATCTAAAGATGATCGTCCCAGCAGGGTTTCCAAGGTTCTGTCTCAGTGCTCCCCACTGTTTCCAAATGAATACGAACTCCTTCGAGCCCTCCCCACACACACCGCAGCTCCTGGTCCCCTAAGAAGGTGACAAACAAAGAGTTGGTCTCCCCCCCTAAGCCCTGCATCAGGAGTACCATGAAACAGAGGCTCTGGGGACTCTGAGAGTAGGCGAGCACACATTTTTTAGCTCTTCCCCAAAAAAAAAAAAAAATCATAGAATGAATTGTAGAAAGACTCACTGATTTCTAAATGCCACTCCTGTGACCCTTTCTTACCAGTCCAAGGAAAAATGAGGAAAATAAAGACCATAGGATAAGTTTTCCAACAGATAAATTTGTTAAAGAAAAGATTTTTTTCTCATATGCTTCCTGTATTTTACAGATATGTGTGTCATTTTATTTATAAAATGAAGGTAACACGTCATATTAGATTTTTTTAATGTCCTTACAAGATATAATGGTCAATCTCCAAACATTGTCTTTGAAATATTGCTGGCTGATGAGATTAAACGCATTGGGAACTGCCCTCTGATCCAGCTTTCCTTTCCTTGCTTTAATCTTTCAGGCCACGGGTGACCCCTCAGCCCATGGAGCACCAGCATCATCAGTCCACACAAGGCACCTCCCCTAATCCCTGCTCATAGTCCTCCTCCACTCCTCTAGCTAAGCCCACTTCATAATAGTTAGCAAAAAGATAAACAACAGTCCATGTGCATTAAAGGAGTATTTACACACAAGCATTATCATGTATTCTATAAGTATCTATACACTTCCAAGAACCTACAGCAGTTCTTTCATTTTATGAATGAAGTCATTGAGGACCAAAGAAGCATAGTGACTTGCCCATGGTCACAAGAAGGTACAAGCCATCTTGTATTCTCTCTATTTTTCAATAAGGTTTTTGGCCATTTCCCTAAAAGAAAATACACATGTGCACACTTTTAAAACCTTGCTCATTAAATATCAAAATCAAAACTCCCCATGAAATCTAGCTATTTCTCTAAGGTTATGCTGATCACTTGAAAGGTCATGTGGACTTGATTCACCTAGGATATCACAAATTGAAAGACAACTTAATAGGCATATTTTTAATGTGATATGCATAAACTACCTTTAGGGATCCCCTTAGGGATCCACAGAGGAGTTTTTGTAAAAAAAAAAAAAAAAAAAAAAAAAACACGGAACATTTTAAGCAAACAATGTCGAAAGTGATCTAGGATGCCTCTTAGCTCGCCATTTTTCCAAGGCTCTGGTCCTATCTTCTCTGGCATTTCCTTCCCAGATCCCAAGAGAAAGCATTTTTCCCAAGTCCCACCACCACTTGCATTTTGCTTTCTGTTTTCAAGGTTGGCTTTGGAAAATGTCTCCTTTAGATACGTCAGTGACACTAACCGTGTCTGTCAGTTCCCCCACTGGATTTGTCCACGGCCAAAGCCACAGCTTAGAGCACAACTCTTTTTTCACACTCTGATTCATGAAGTAACCGATTTCAGTATATGCACCCAAAATATTTATAATTTGTTACTTCCAAATACAAATCATAGGATAATTCCACCTGTTTAAAAATAATGTAGAGTAGCATCATAATGCTACCTGTCCTTCATCCACAAGAAACAGCGCCTTCACTGACTTCACCCTGTCCCACAGTGTCTGTCAAAGGACATGGCTTAATTGAAGACTTGTTTATTTTATAATGATTAACAGGAAAAGTGTCCCACTCCTGACTTGGAGATTTCAAACTTAAACTGAAATCCCTCTGAAAGCTGGTAACCAATTCTATGACCTAACAGAGACCAGCGATATATCACTGCAAGTCTGTAAAGCCAAGGGCAACCTTGAACATCTGCACTATCTCAAAAGCTTTAGTACTCCTTGGTTGAGAAGTGTCACAAGAATTAGGTTCTCCAATCACCAGCCTGAGACTGACACTGTGCCGTTTATTTCAGCAGAAGGGATGCTATTTCACAGCAAGAATGGTTTTCACTGCTGTATGAAAGCAGACTTCCTTGTTTAACCATTTGCATCCAGCACTAATTATAGTCATCTGACTTCTTTCTACAAACCACTCTCTGTTCTCAGCAGGACTATCCATCTATTAAAACCCTTATTGGTTACATTCCTTCTTCTTTGGCTTTTCTTAGACCTCACTCTGAAGGAGTAGGCTTTAATCTCTTACACATATTGCTTCCCCTGTATTTGTACACAATAAATCTTCAGATGCAGGATTTGATGTTTTAAAAGACAAAACAGTGTTAAAATGAACAGATTTCTCATGAAATTTGATCCATTGACAATAGCCACATAATCACTAATCTGATCTTTACACCAATTACAAAAGGATGTCTTTGTGTCCATCTGCTTTGATTATTCGTTCTATTTGGAAGGAAGGAAGGCCCGGTGCTCAGCTGGCCTTGACGGCAGGATGTGTATCCCCTACCTGTGTACCTTGGCTTACATCCCCTCTGGGTAGGAGTCCAGAGGTCACCATCGAAACACGGATGACATCTTTTCCAATCCAGTTTCCCACCATTCTGAACAACCTTAAACTAGGATGCTCACTGGACAACAACCAGGGGTACCTGGCAATCCAGAGAAGCCCACGGTGCCATGGCTCCTGACCTGACCTCTGCGTCCACATTTTCTCACGTTTACTAACCACGTGCGTCAAAACCTACCTTACCAACCACAGATAGAGCTGCAACATGAGCAGCTGCTGCCTCTGTCTTCCGGACTGCTGCCAGGTTCAAGAAGGGGTGAGTAGAAGGATGGGACGGAATCGAATCAAATCGAATTGCTCCTCATCCTTCCAGGGGATGTAAGCCTCTTTGATTAAGTCGGAATAAAATGTATGAAAACAGGTCTCATAATCCTATCTCATTGCTGTTGGTGTTTTTTCCCTTGTCACTCATGTCATAAGCAGCATGGCTACCTAAAATGACACGTGACTTGAGAGTAGGTAAAATGGCACACAATTCTCCCTAAGAAAAGATGAACGATGGTGAAAATAGATAGGCGTGGATACAGAGGAATGTAATTTTCATCCTTTAAAAAGAAAGAGGGAGAGCAAGTGAGAAACAAAGAACCGTTGGCAGCGTCCTCAGTGACCCGCACAGATCAAATTATACAGGATGGGGTAATATGATTGCCCGTTCTCAAATCAGCCCGCAGATGCGCCGCTGCTACTGCGTGGCTGCGAGTGACGGCAGAGCCCTGCTGGAAGTCCTACTAAAAGGGAATTATAATAATCAAGCCAGAGCTCAGTCAGGGCCTGTGTTACTGCAGCAAAATTAAGTACAGAAGAAGCACAACCTGCCTGAGGCCTCAAAATCACAAAACCATTGTCTTAACTTTCCAAACACTGTTCATTGAGAGAAGGGGTATCATTTAAAAAAAAAAAATTAAGATTGAGCACAGCAGTCTGAGGTTGTTTTTTTTTTTTTGTATGCATTTAAATCATTGACTCCATTCATCTTTGCTATTTCTTCGTCCTGATGGCCTCGTCCCATGTTTATGCTACCCACTCAATCTTGACTTTCAATCATGAGATTTCAATCATAAGATTGAAAGTCAAGGATTTAGAAATTATTTCCTCCACAGAACATTTTAAATAAAACATGTGTGGTAAACAGTTTTTATACACCTCAATAAATACACTTCCATCATCAAAAGCCATCTTGGAGCTTTTGAATAAAATGAACTGGAATCTTAGCTTTAGACGAACTAAAGCTTCAACCACTAGGGAATCTAGTCGGTTCAGTCAAATCATTTTTACGTGCATGAAAACGTCAGTCAAACTCATCTTCACACTCTATGGATTAGCGCTTCTCAAGTTGTGTTCTCAGAGGACCCTCAGCCCGGCCAAGTCTACCTGCCCACCTTCCCCATCCCACCGGCCACCTCTGCCACCACCGGCAACAGCACTGTCCTTTCGCCCAGACCAGTGCACAAGCCCCTTACAGATTCCCTTGCTTCTTCACCTGCCCACTTCCATCCGTTCTTCGCATGGCAGCCCCAGCATTCCTTTTAAAACACAGACTAGCTCATATTTCTTCCCTGTCTAAGCCCTTTCAAGGACTTCACATTTTATTTCAAAGAAAATTTAAGCTCCTTGCTTTGCCTTAAAAAAATTCTGCAAAGCCTATCCTCCAGTTTGTGCCCATCTCTCCGACTCACAAAAGCTGCAGATAAGAAAGAAAATGCTTGCCCTTCTGTGCCTTGAAGACACCAGCTCCTTCGTACCACAGGGAGCGCAAACCTCAGGGCCTTTGCACATGCAACTCACTGTCTTTGCAGGGCTGGCTCTTCATCATCTTCGGTTTAACCCTCCATGCTCCCTCCTCAAAACACCTGTACCTGACCACTCTATCTAAGTAGTTTTCTCCCCAGCATTGTTCCCTGTCACTGTATCCTGTTCACCTGTTTCACAGCAGCCATCACAAAGTGATTTATTCAACTCACTGATTAACTGACTACACCCCAACTAGACTGAGCTCCATGAGCAGTGATGCTAAGGTCTGTTCACAGCTTCCTTGTAGGCCATGCACCTGCCTTATTTCACCATTAGGTTTCAGCAAAATGATAATGCAATTAATGGCTGTAGCTAAATGAAGGAAGGAAGAAATGAGAGATTAAATGAGTTAATCAGTCCATCTGTAACAAAGGCATAAAAGGAGAACATATACAATAGGTAGGCTTCACCACTGCACTCACATCATTACAGTCTGAAATCTAAATTGAAGGGAATTCTGCATGATCTGAAGTTTCTATACATGACCTTTCCTCCTACATTTTAGGAAGAGGACAATGAAAGGGATTAGAAGCAAGTTTTGAGTCTGGTTCTCCCCACCCCAACCAGCCTTGTCTCCTGTTTGATGGGACAAAACAGGGCAGGCACCTGACCCAGCAGCTCTCGGAGTCCTGGTTAGGCAGCAACCTTTCCTTACTGGCCCCTGGTCCTCCTGGCGTGTCACTCAGGCAGCAAGTTCCATGCCTCCTACCCACTCCTGTGAGGTCTCTCAGAGCGCATATAACATCTGGCAGTACTCTGAAATCACAGGTCTGGATGTTGCGATGGTATCTCCATATATTACTCTCCTGCTCTACAGGGAAAAGAGTTATTTTTGATTGAAATTACTTTTTCAATTATGCCAAGTCAGAGGAAGTTCATCATCCCCATTGTTCAATTTTCCTCTGAGTCAATTTTTTTTAATTTTGTCTCATTCTAAAATTAAATATTTTTAAATGTACTATTTTACATAGATATATAGCTAAAAGCAAAGGTATGTGATCGAGACTAATTTACAAGAATGACTATGTATTCATGCATATATATATATATATATATATATGTATATATATATATATATATAAATTAAGTCATTTTAAATTCTGACCCACCATACAATGTCAATGGTTTCTACACAACCATTTATCACACAGTTTATCAATACAACTTTCCATTTTTTTCAATTTCAAAGAGACTGTTAATTCAAATCTGTCTTCATACTGGGAAGAAGATCAGCTACTAGAAAGTTTAAACTCAATACACAAAGAGAGAAGAAACTGATTTATTGTCATAATTTTAAAGGAAAGTGATATAATAACATCCACAAATGACATTCATTTTTTTTATTTTGATATTCATTTTAAAATGGAATGTCCATGCTCAGAGCTTGCAGACAAAATTATAGAGCATTCTGTCACCTCCACATGCTAACAAAATTATAAAGCAATGCTCACCCTATTTGGAAGAAATCCATGTTTTTCCATTTCTGTTTCAATAATTTGGCCAAATGTTGAGAAAATGGGACCTCAAAAGAATCATAAACTGTGAAAAAAAGAATGAAGATTGCAGATGTTTTAAATACTGAAGTTAAAATCAAGCCAAATGGATTTTCTTGAAAAATAATTTGTGGTAGATATAATTTAAGCTCCCGAAAGAAAGAAATCATTTACCTGAGAACAGTGATGTTTACATAGAAAACTACCTGGTGACCAACCCCAGCTCTGTTATATTTTATTTCTTAACCCTTTTTCTTTATTTCTTTACCAACTGATAAATACTTTCTCTTTTTCCTTTAATTTCTTTCTCCTCTTGTTCATTGCTTTGTGAAAAATAAGAAGGAGGAAGAGGAAAAGAAGGAAAGGAAAGAAAGAAAGACTTAGGAGCAAGGGAAGGATTCCTCCATCCACAGCTTTTCCTGGTTCGTGTGATGAGCGGTAAGCACCCAAACATTTCCTGTCAAGGATGGTCACTTGAAAAATGGGGGCCTGGGCACACTGTGTCCTTGGCAGACCTCCCCCCCCATTCCACATCCTCCTTCCAGATGTAAGAGGCTTGCTTTCTCCCCAGAGAGACACCCACTCTCCCACTCTAACTTTGGATACAGTGCTTACCCTCTCCAAGCAGTGTCTGACTGTTGCCTCCTCTCCACCTCCTTATTATCATAATTCACTGACCTTGTGTCTCATTCTTCCAGAAACTGCCTTTCTGGAAGGCACTGCGACTCAGTGGAAAAGTGGACTCTGGAGTTAACACCTCTGAGTTTGAATCCTAGCTGTGCAACTTAGAGCTGTGTGACTTTGGGCAACTTACGTACCTTCTCTGAGACCCACTTTCCCTGGATGTAAAAGCGGGGATAATAATTTCTTCTGCATCTGTTGTTAGGATGTTTTGGTATAATAACTTTACTGTGAAGGGATTTTTTACAGAGCCTGGCATTCAGTAAGTGAGTGAAGTGAAGTCGCTCAGTTGTATCCGACCCTTTGTGACTCCATGGACTGAAGCCCACCAGGCTCCTCTGTCCATGGGGTTTTCCAGGCAAGAATACTGGAATGGGTTGCCATTTCCTTCGCCAGGGGCTCTTCCCGACCCAGGGATCGAACTCAGGTCTCCCACGCTGCAGGCAGATGCTTTACCATCTGAGCCACCAGGGAAGTCCCCTGCATACAGTAAGCACTTGATAAATGAACGCGGTAGCTATAATAATACTTTGCATTTTAATCTAACTTTCACTTTAGAAAAGGATCAACAAATAAATATAAACATATGAAGAGTTAATACAGAATAATGTTTTAAAACCTTTACTTTGCATTTTCATCCTGAGATCAGGCTTGAGGCATTCACCTAAACACTATGAAAAAACTTTTATACTCATAAAGTTCTAGAAAAACTTGGTTGTACATTAGAGCAACAATACTGAGATGAACAAATGTTTAGAAAGAAGGCACAAAAAAAAGAGCAGAAGTGTGCCATTATCCAAGAAATTTAGCCATTTATTCAGCAAAATTCACTTCAGGTCAGCAAACCTTCATAAAGTGCCTGCCAAACCCTGGGGATAGAGAGAGAATTAAAACAGGCTCCCTGCCCTCAAGGAGTGAGGGACACAGCAGTGAGGGACACATACCAAACTGCGTCAGAAAATGACAGAGTGAGTGACATGCTTCCGGGAGCAACGAGGAGGGACCCTTCAGCTCATCCGTGGTCAAGGAAAGGCGTTCCGGAAAAGTCGACACCTGAACTGTCTTTAAAAATGAATCCAAGTGACTTGTGTGAAGAAGGATGGGAGGGCAGCCTCCGCAGGCAGAGCAAACCGCGTGCAGCGGAGCAGGAGGCGTCCGAGTGCGTGCAGAGACGCGCCCAGCAAGGCGTCAGGAAGCGGGGGCCCGGGCCGCCGGTGAGCGAGCAGCGCCCGGGCCGCAGGGCGCCTGTGAGCCAGCAGGGCCCGGGCCGCGGGGCGCCGGTGAGCGAGCAGGGCCCGCGGGCCGCCGGTGAGCGAGCAGCGCCCGGGCCGCGGGGCGCCGGTGAGCGAGCAGGGCCCGGGCCGCGGCTCCGCTGCACGGACAGGCCTGCGCGAGGCCCTCCGGGCAGAGGCGCGTGGAGGGGCCGCACCGGTGGGTTTGGCCTTGAGGGGTCGTACTGGCTTCGGACGAGGACAGGCCTGGGGATGGGGTGGCGGGGAAAGGGCCGCGAGGGGAGCAGAGAGACAGGCCGGGCGTGGACAGCGAGACTCCAGGAGAGTCCCAGATGAGTTCTCGGACTATTTAGAAAGCAAACCCGGCAAGTTACACGTAAAACCTTGAAGAAATAATAAACGGTGAAGGCAAACACCAAAACGTCAGGCTCTGGGCGTGCGTGCTAAGTCGCTTCTGTCGTGTCTGACTCTTTGTCACCCTATGGGCTGTCGCCCGCTGGGCTCCGCTGCCCATGGATTCTCCAGGCGAGAATACTGGAGTGGGTTGCCATGCCCAACGCCGAGGGAACTTCCCGACCCAGGGATCGAACCCGGGATCAAACACATCTCCTGTGTCTCCCTCACTGGCAGGCTGGTTCTTTATCACTAGCACCACCTGGGAAGGCTAAGACTCTGACTAACAGTTTCCAAATACTAGAAATTGGTCACAAGGACGCAAGGTACCCCTATTAACTGCAGCTCCTGATTTGTGATCGTTACTCTCTACACCAGAAACATGTTTAATAAAATACTTTAAATTTCTATTGTCAGTTTTTAACAAGCACATGGGTCTTTGGAAACTAGACACATAGCTAGACTCCAAAATGGTGCTCCCTTGAAATTCTTCTTACATTAGGTCTTATTCCTTTTCCACAAATTGTTAGATTAATTAATGTAAATATAAGACTATCCATGCACTCAAATTATCTGACAAACTTGAATAAAATAACAAATGTACTTGATCAAATAATCACTTTTAACAGTGTTGGAAAAACTAAATTGACTCATCAATTCAATCAAGATGAATGAATGAGTTGTTCTGTTGACACAGTTTCTTTCAAAATAAAAAATGATCTGCCATTGCACAAAATCCAAATGTTCTTCTGCATTGGAGTTCGATGCATCAAAACACAAACAAAAATTTCAAATGAGTGCCTAATCAAGGATCTTTCATCATAAGTGAGTGCCAGGAAAATGTATAATAGATTTTTAAAATCCATTAAAAATTAGTTGATAACTTTCCCTCAATAATAACCGCATTGTTATTTTAAAACAGTATTTTAAAACACTGGTAGGTTAAATGCCAACCAATAGTGAAGTGACTAAAAATGGTACAAGGTTTCTTTTGGAGGTGATGAAAATATTCTAAAGTTAGATGGTGGTGGAAGTTACATAACTCTGTAGGTATACTGATTTATGGATTTGTATACTTAAAACAGGTGCACTTTATAGTATGCAAATTATATCTAAATAAAGCTGTTTTATTTTAAAGCCAAAAGAGGAAGCAGCATTTGAAATTACACACCAGTCCTCTCTAAAGAAATGAGAGATTTCCAAATGAATAACAACCATAGTTGCAGGGCAAAGATCACCTGGAGGAGCAGTCATCAGAATCCTGAGGGAGAGAACAAATGCAATTGTCAACAACAACAGCAAAGAACATATGGTGAGTAATTTGAAAAAAAAAAAAAAAGATAATATTCTCAGCCTCAGGAATTTGAAATATTCTTGGGACATTGCAGTGGTCACATGAGGCCACTAAGAACACAAGGAAAGTCACAGGCTATCCATTAGAAATGCCAGCAAAGAACTTGCAGGAGGGAAAGGGCCACGTGGGCCTTCTTTGGGTAACAATGCAGGCTTCCTGAGATTCATTCCACATTTTGAATGAAGAATATGCTGAATTTGAGTAGTAAAACAAAGCTGGATCCAAAAAGGGACGAAGAAGACCAAGAGGCAACGTGATGAAGGAAAGGAGCGCAGAGGCAGCGAGAAGTTCAGTCCCTGTGGGGTCGGCCATAAGGGTCATGTCAGTAAGGCTGGCCTCGGTTGTGATCTACCAGCGAAGTCTGCATTTGCTCTTACCAGCACGCGTGTGTGTACCGTGTCGCTTCAGTCCTGCCCGACTCTTTGCAGCCCTATGGACTGTAACCCGGCAGGCTCCTCTGTCCATGGGATTCTCCGGGCAAGGACACTAGAGTGGGTTGCCATGCCCTCCTCCAGGGGATCTTCCAGTCCTAGGGATGAAACCCACATCGCTATGGCTCCTGCATTGGCAGGTGGGTTCTTTACCACTAGCACCACCTAGGAAGCAGAGTCTCAACCCTTAAGTTCTGGGGAAGATGAGAGAGAAATGTAAAAAACAATGTTGTAAATAGGCTAATTTGAATTTTGACCCGTCAAATCCAGGTGTGAAGAGGAGAGAATGAAAATATTTCAATAATTGAGAAGAGGAAATGTTTCAGAGAAAGAACCCAGTGACCACAGAATTTAGAAGAGAAACAAGAGAGAGGGAGAAGATTTCAGTGGCCCATGGGTTTTGAGCCTGAAGGAAGGGACAAAAACAAGGGGGTTAAAAATACTCCAATTTGGAAGCGGGAAAGGTTGGTTGGAATATTGAACTTGAGCAGGGACCACCTGAGCGAAGTTATTTTATCAAATCAGGACAGGTTAGGAAACGTGAGGAGAGGAAGGAGCAAGAAGCAATGGTCCCTGCCTTTACCTTTTGCTTTTTTATTTTTATTACCTATAAAAGGACTGGGATTGGGTCCCAGAAAACTGTCTGAGTCCTCAAAACTTCAGCTTTTAAAGATATCCGGCTTTCTCAAGTATGTGTAGTTATGAAACAAAGTATGAATTAACAAGAATTCCAATGTCTTGAACATATAATTCAACAGCAATATATTATTGCTAGTTAAAGCAATTTTCAAGGCATGAACTGTATTAGTTCTACAAGAACATTTGCTTCGTGTGTTTTTCTTCTAGAAAATTAATAATTTTGGCAACGTGTTCTGTGATGCTCTTTCTAACACGTGTTGTAGAAGGATATTGTTGCAACTGCTGCTTTGTGTATTCTGGCTCTCAAAGATGATTTCACACTTACTAAGTTTGAAATTTAAATTGTGGGCTTGGCCGTGGCTATTGCCAGAGAGCAATATCACAGAGTTACGATAAAGTTAAGAAATTCTTGCTGTCATTTTAGATTTTTAACTTTATTCAGAAAAAAAAAACCTACATAATTTCAGAATTACAGATGTGAGGTATCGACTAATATTTTGCTTTAGACAGTTTGTGCTATTTCAGAGAGATCTGCAGGGCATGTGCTGTTGAAACAGCTCTTTCCCAAACTAAGCAATAAATCTAGAATTGACAGCTACACAAAACCATCATCAAGTCGGGAAGGACTGTGTTCACAGTGTAGGCATTCAGGTAACTGGACAGTTAAGAAGGAAGCAACGCCACTGTTGCAAGAGATAGCAGAGATCATTTTTAAATTACAATCTGTTAAAAAAAATCCTCATATTTGAGAGTATATAGAAGATCTTTATTTTTAATGCTAATCACAGGGCTCATCACAAATTTAATTTCTAAAATATTTAGGTTGTGTGTGCATGTGTGCTCAGCTATGTTCAATTCATTGCAACTCCATGGACTGTAGCCCGCCAGGCTCCTCTGTCCATGGAATTTTCTAGGTAAAAGAATGAAACTAGATCACTTTCTAACACCATACACAAAGATAAACTCAAAATGGATTAAAGATCTAAGCATAAGACCAGAAACTATAAAACTCCTAGAGGATAATATAGGCAAAACACTCTCTGCTATAATCCAAAGCGGGATACTCCATGACCCACCTCCCAGAATATTGGAAATAAAAACACGAATAAACAAATGGGACCTAATTAAAATTAAAAGCTTTTGCACAACAAAGGAAACTATAAGCAAGGTGAAAAGACAGCCTTCAGAATGGGAGAAAATAATAGCCAATGAAACAACAGACAAACAATTAATCTCAAAAATTTACAAACAACTCCTGCAGCTCCATTCTAGAAAAATAAACAACCCAATTAAAAAGTGGGCCAAAGAACTTAACAGACATTTCTCCAAAGAAGATATAAAAATGGCTAACAAACACATGAAAAGATGCTCAACATCACTCATTATCAGAGAAATGCAAATCAAAACTACAATGAGGTACCACTTTACACCAGTCAGAATGGCTGCCATCCAAAAGTCTACAAGCAATAAATGCTGGAGAGGATGTGGAGAAAAGGGAACCCTCTTACACTGTTGGTGGGAATGCAAACTAGTACAGCCACTATGGAAAACAGTGTGGAGGTTCCTTAAAAAGCTGCAAATAGACCTGCCATATGACCTGGCAATCCCACTGCTGGGCATATACACCGAGGATACCAGAATTGAAAGAGCCACATGCACCCCAATGTTCATCGCTGCATTGTTTACAATAGCTAAGACATG